>BPLR01005345.1:0-64126 GCA_021605095.1 Caerostris extrusa | reverse complement strand
CGTTTACTTCCTTGCTTTAAAAGTCAAACATTTCCTACAAGATCTACGCAATAATATATTAACAATGTGGATTCTTTAAAATGCAAAGTTGTATTACCATTAAAAATGGACGGGTATTTCTGTCAAGCATCGATTACGAATATAATTCATTTTCTTTCAAAATGAATTATTCATTGCTGATTTTATTATCTGGATAGACGGGCATCTTTTCAGAAATAAATGAATTTTGGAGTATCATTAAGAAACCCATTCAATTTCTGGATTGTTGTGTCATTATGGCATAGTAGAAAAATACAAAAAATTAAGCACAGAAGAATTTAAAATTTATGTATTATAGTTTTTGTGAGCAAATATGTTTTTGGTCAAATATTTATATTTAGGTTATGCAATTAACACGTATTTATTTATTTTTACTTTTTTTCTCTATAGATGTTGGGAAAATGTCAAATTTAGTAGAAATAGATAAAAGTTTAAAGCCAATTAATTATATATGTTATAGTTCAGACTAAACATAATTATTTAGCAATATCACTAAAACAAAATTTTGATACGAGCTTTTAGACATCGAGATGAACGATCGATAAAATTACAAAAAATAAAATATATTTACAGAACTTATGTAAAATTATGTTATAGTTATATAAAATTCAAATATAAATATAAAAATTAAAATATAATTATAAAAAATATAATAAAATAAAATATAATAAGAAAATATAAATTTTTAACATATATTCGTAACACAGATGAGAATTAGAATCCGTTAGCTAGCAAAAATGGTTGTATATAATTTTTTATATAACATTAATTTTTTTACAATAATGTTGCATAAGTTACTATTTTTAATTGCACAAATGTTGTTTAACTTCATTTTAACGTTTTCAAAAATCCATGATTTTTAAGCAGGTATGTCTTTCAAAAGCTCTCATTTTTTTATTATCTGTGGGTCTCGTGTTCTCACTTATATATGCCACAGAGCGCGTGAATAATTAATGTTTGAAGACATATCTTGGATTCTGAAGTTTATTTTATGTATAATAGAAAAATATCATAGTAATAACGATATGGCCCAAATATAAAAAAAAAAATAATTTAAGCGTCAAATATTAATTATTCATCTTTACAATCTTAAGAACAAGCTTTTTAATCTTTACAACAAGCCATATAAATTAATTTACATTCTTTAAAAAGAAAACTGCCATTAATTAGTAAAGTGTTTTTTGGAAATATAAGCCCAAACAAAACCAAAAAGCAACTTTTTTCGATATTGATGATAGAAAGCTGTCAAAATTTTGAAAATAACCCAAATTGTAAACATATTCTTTATTCGCAAGTCATTCATAAATTGACAATATGGTGGAAGAAATTGCTGTGTATTTAAATAATTCACCATATGTATAGTCAGCTGAAACTTTTTAATCTGGTTTATTTAAAATTATTTTGGCGTTTAATTTAAAAACTACATTTCAACTATATTTGCGATTTTAAATTATCAATGTATGTAAATTCCTAAAAGAATGAATGATTTATGAACGCATATTGAGTTTTGAAGGTTATTTTATTCATAATAATAATGAAAAAATACCATATTAATAATGATATGGCACAAATAAAAAATAAGATTTTAATGTCAAATAATAATTATTCATCTTTACAACAAGCATTATAAACATTAATTATTCAGCTTTACAACAATCATTATAAATAGTAATTATTCATCTTTATAGCAAATATTATATAAATATTATCCTCATAGAAGACTTTCATTAATTAATAAAATGTTTTTAAGAAATATAATCCCACCAGACAAAAACAAACACAACTTTTTTTCGATATTGATGATATAAAAACTGTCATAAGTGTGAAAAATAACCAAATGTTGACATATTCTTTATTCGCAAATCATTCCTAAATTGACAATATGGTGGAAGAAATTGTTGTTATTTAGATTTAAAGCAACGCACTACTTTCCATATTTTTATAGAGACCATGGTAAACGAAATACTTCAGTGATTTTCCTTTGCAGTTTACATGCACTGAAAGATTTCAAAAGTTGCTTTTATCCTGCAATTTACAGTATCTTGACTGAACCACTCCAACCCAAGATGGATGGTTTAGCACTTTAAACTGATTTTTGCAGCAGCTGTTATCAACGACAAAGTGATTTATCGTTAAATTTCAGTTATCTTAGCTATCACCTTCTATTCTTTATTTTATTATTATATAGTTTGTGAAAATGGATAAAAATATTAAAATAAAAAAAAAATAAATAATTGTCAAAATTATACCAAAACCATATTGGAATATTATTAAGGAGGATTTTAATGTTCAAAAGTTCAGGAAGGAATAGTAGAAAAATTTATAAAACAAATTTCAAAACATTTTCCGAAATTATTCATAAATTAATAATTGAATGAATAAAATTATTAATAATAATTAATTAATTAATAATTATTTATGAGAAAAAATAGATTATTAACTAATTATTAATTAATTAATGATGAGCAAATGAGAAGAAAGAGCAGCGTGAATATATGAATATTTCTCCCATATAAAACTAAAATTAATTAATTAAATTTAATTACTGAATTAATATTTGAAAAACTGTATTAACATCCAGTGTCATCCACTACAAATACAAAAATAAATTTATTTCAACTTGAGTGGATGAATAAAATGTATTTTATGAACGACTGAAAATTTGAACAAGATATATATAGGGAGAGTTTGAGCTAATAGAAGGAATTTAAAAGATATGAAACTGGCATAAAAATTAATGCATATGATATAAATGTTTTATGTTTTTTGCAATATATTTCTATTTCATATAAAAAGCAAGGAAAAATATTTTTACTATGTTTTATTTTGTTATTATATTAACTGAACTTTATTAATTAAATTTGTTTGAAGTTCCGTCTTCCCAAACAAAACAGGATAAACTCTTTATCTACAGTTGGTGCTAAACTAAATTTAATACATTTCACTGTGGGTTTAAGTTTTTACATTTTTTATTTTTGGTTTTTTTAATAATAAAAACCTGAATTAAACAAGTGGAAACAAAAAAAGTATGGGATTATAGAATGGAAAAATCTAACGAAAGATTATGTTCATAAATAAGTTTGTTATCAGAGTTTATTTCAATTCCTTCTATCACACTCTCCCTATATATATCTTGTTTAAATTTTCAATCGATCATAAAATCCTTTTCATTCATCCATTCAAGTTCAGATACTTTTTTTTTTAACTTGTAGGGGATGACACTGATGTTAATACAATTTTCAAATATTAATTCTGTAATTAAATTTAATCAATTAATTTTAGTTTTTTAGATTTAAGTTGCATATATCTACTGATAGATGGCGCCAGATAAACTTAAAAAAATAAATGAAAATTATTTATAAAGGACTTTCTGCAATATAGTGAAAAAAAAGTAGGAATCGACTTAATTTTTTTTTTATATTACTTGTTTTAAATAAATTATTTTGCTATAATTATGTGTAAGAATAGTTAAATATTTCTAGTACAAATGACAATAGAAGAATATATTTCATTTTTTCTAAATGCTATATTTTTTTAATGTTTCTATAGTCCAAATTCCAGTATTGTTGTAATGATTTATTTTTAAATATTTATCCAACATTTATTGTTAATACATTGATAATGTATTGAAGCTGTATAAGCAGCAGTAATGTACGTATTGAAATTTTATTGATGGAGGTCACTAGTCCTCTGAAATTGATTCCTTTAACGTTAAAATATGTTGAATGGTAAATTCAATGAAGCACTTTAAGTACATTTTCTATTGCATGTCTTGTTGCTAAGATAATGTTAAATAAGATAGTAAGCTCTATATATCAGGCTAGATTACTCTTTTTTTATTGGTCAAAAGATCTATCTTACTGCTTCACTTGTTTTTTCCTTCTTGTTGTTTGTTTTATCTGAAATTGTTTTCATCCCATGACCAATTGTTATCTAATTTTTTTTCTTTTCGTCACAGTTCACTGCAATGACCTATAAAGAGTCACTCTTATAGTCAGATAATACGTTTTGGAATATAATATGACGTTTGTAGCCTTGAGCAAGGAAGTGCTCACTGTTTAAAATTACTGTGAATTTATAAGAAGCACACAAAACGTTGTTTACACAAAACTTTGATATTAAAACTTTTATATTCATACACGTCAATAAATTGTTCCAATTAATTAATGATGGATATATTGAATATTTATTTAAAATGAACTTTGTTTACACAAACTTTGATATTAAAAATTTTATATTCATACACGCCAATGAATTGTTCCAATTAATTAATGATGGATATATTTAATATTTATTTCAAATGAACTTTGTTTACACAAAACGTTAATATTAAAACTTTCTATTCATACACGTCAATAAATTTTTACAATTAATTAATTATTGATATATTGAATATTTAGTTCAAATGAACTTTGTTTCCAAACAAAAAAAAAAAATTATTTGGGAAAAAGGAATTTTTATTTTATTTTAGCATTTTTTTTTATGTTCCACATGATAAAATTTCAGTATTTTTTTTTTAGTATTTTAAATTTAAATTTAAATAACACAGCAAATAAACCATGATTGAATTAAATTACTGGTTTGAAAATTCAATATATTTTCATATTCTATTTAACAATTATTTATCTGTTGAATAAATTAATTTTATCTATTCTTACAGATGATATGATGTATGATGTATGATGTATACAATTGATTACAAATGATAAGATATTTCATTTTTATGAACAAATTTCATCAAAGACATTTTTATATTTTAGTTTAAAATTAATTAATTTTTATTGTTTATATTTTTAAAGATTTTTGATATTTCAGAAATTTTTAATGTTTTTGTATTTACAGTTTAAATTTTAATCGGCAATTTCACATCAACTAATATCGATTATTGCCTAATATTTATATTTTTACATTAAAAAAGGTGTTTAGTTTTTAAATATCAAAAACCACATTTCAATTCAATTTTGATTTTGAAACAAAAAGTAATTAAAAAAAATGACTGATTGTGAACATATTTGGTAACACTGCATATATTTCCTTGTTTACATTTGCAAAGGGCTTTGAAAATATATATTTTAGGAACTTTAGATTATTACAAAGTCTTTTCGCTTTCCTCATATCAAGTCTATTCATTGAAAACATCTGTGATATAACTGTTTTGATAATAGACATCTCAGACCTAAGATAATTAAGCATGAGACGTTTGATGATTACAAGATTCTTAGTACGTGCTTCTTGAATATAATAGTAAGCCTAGTCACTGAAATTTGAAATTTGCTTTTATAGAAACTTTGGTGTAATGAAAGTTTCTTAATCTGAAACTATTTTTAATATGAAACATTCACTACATTTATATCAACTATATAGGAATATATAATAAATATTTTACTATTGAATATATTATGTATTAATAGAGTTCTCCCTAAGTTACATTATGAACAGAAACATAAAAGATTTTTACATTATATTCAAGCAATCAAATTTTTTTTCTCTCTCTCTCTCTCTATATATATATATATAATTTATATATATTTATATGTTTATATGTATAAATTAATTTCTCTTACACTATTTTGATAAAATTATAGGGGGAAGGAAATCAGAAAAATTGTGATTGTGAATTTTTTTTTTTATTGCAATTTAAAGAAAACTTTGAAACAGCATTTGAAATCTTAAACATAAAAAAAAAAAACATATTTCCTACCTAAAAATATATAAAATAAGCTACCTATCTGATCTCCCCCTCCCCACACAGAAAATCAATATCTGAATTCAATATAAGGTGTGATCTCTAAAGACTTAACAGACACGGCAGAGATGTTCCCTGTCAAATTACGGTGTATATTTACTCTATTGACTGTAAATCCCATTTCCGTACAAGAGAGTTCATAGATCCTGAAAGGTTGTTGGGTCGGGTTATGTGCAGCAGGTTGTCTCCTTAGAGCATCATATATAGTCGTATACTCGATCGGGCACAAGTCTGGTGAATACGGTGGCCAATCCATATGAACAATAGTACCCGCACGATGTAATTCTACACTACTGGTACTATATGAGGTATAGCATTATCGTATAGTAAGATGAAGGAATCAACAACTGCACCTGCGCATATCGAACAAATGAATCAAGTATTCCGTCTTTGTATGTGAGCCATAACAATGCCTTTTGTGATGATAAATAGGTTGCATACCTGCTGACAGACATAAACTGAACCCATTAAATCTATCTCTTTTAAGGATAATATTCGAATAACAGCGGGTTTACGGCTTCCATGAAACAATCCACTTCTCAATCTGAAACTGAAACTCACCTTATAAATACCGAACATCATTGGTTTGTTTTCCAATTGACTTGTGTGCCTGTTCAAGTGAACTTATTATTTATGTTTCCAGATGTGAAGAGTTACACATATTGGTGGACAACTTGCATACAAGCCTTCTTGTTAAAACTTTTGCGCACCATTGATCTAGATACTTATCTCCTAGTACCTGTTACAAAAGAACTGAGGTGACTTGGTATAACGGTTCTATGTTGAGTTAGTTAGAAGCAAATATCAATCATTCTTGACAGTTGTAGTTCTAGGATTTTTTAGTTGTAGGTAGACCTAGTGGACAAATGTATTCAACCAATTAGTCAAAGCTCTTTCATTACTTTAAATCTCTGTTACGTTACCAATACTTTTTTTCTACAAAAAAAGTTAGTTAGACTTACTGAAATAAACATGAAATATTTTGGAAATTGTGCCATTATATAATGGAATCAATTGCTGCCCTTTATCATTTTAAAAATGATGTTTTGTTTTTTTGATATTTTTAATTTAAAAAATTAAAAAAAACTATGTTATTAATGTTATTATTTTTATATTGTCTGAAATAATTTTATTATAGGATTAATGGCAATATAGACAAATAAGTATAGCAATGGAATCAAAGAATTAAAATTAAATAATTGATTTCAGAATAATTACCATGTAACTTATTTCACTTAAACTTACGTTTATTATGTAACTGCTATTAAAGGCGTTTATTATGTAACTATTATGCTCTATTATTGAAGGGATTTACAAATCAGCTTTCCTTCAAAAAATTGCTTATCAATGTAAACCAAAGTCGTCATGAAACCTAAGATCTGAAATAAAAATAAAAATAATTAGGGCATTATTTTCTTAAGAGGTCTGCGCCATTCTTTTCCATTTCTATTTCATACGAGAATAATTATCCAATTGCATAGAAGTTAAGGGAACACTGTTAAGTCTCATAAATAAATACTATAAAATAAATCATTTTTGTTAGTTTTAACTGAAATTATGTTTATGGCATTCTTGGTTTAGTAGTATTAGATGTTTTTATAATTATTATTAAAACCTAGTTTACATTATAATAAACACGCCAAAACTTTAAACTTTCTTTTTAAATGTTTGATTTTGATTAAACATAGTATTCTGCATTCTTATAAAGACAATCAGTATGTATACTAATTTGTGACAAAAATTAGTTTAAAAATAAGCTCATCCGTTTTACGATAATTGGATAGATAAGTGTTTTATGGCAACAAGGATGGTTTTATTATACTGCACTAAATTATTTGTTATATAAAATTAATTAAAGCTAAAATAACTATCCTAACAAGTGAGTCAGGAAAATAATATATGAATAAAATAGAAAAAAAATAATTCAGTAGATATCGTACACCTCATACACTGTTAATATAAAATGGGCTTAAAAGGATGTATATTAAGAAATTTCTGATATTTTTCAAATGTATGCTTCCTATTTATCTTTTGTCAAGAAAAATCAATTTTGGTTTTTTTTTTTAATGTGTCTTTGTTATTGATACTTTTGAAAGAAAGGAAACCGTTCCATAAATTTCTTAAAAAGTATAACAAAAGATCTACATTGTCACATCCCATAATGCTATTGACTACTATTCACATTAGAACAAACGATTACTCGAAAACAATAATTCAATTTACGAACAATTTATTTTATGGCCTATAACTTTGACGAACCTTTTAAGAAAAGTGTTACTCATTTTTAAAAAAAAAATGACCCCCTGCTTCGTACGGTGTTTTTTCCGCCGATATATTTGTTCTGGTATTGTCATTAAGTTTCTTATCAACAGTTTAGGAATTCAGAGCAAGAGTCAAAAAGAAGGAAATGTGTACATTTATCTATTTCGTTCTAAAAGTGAGCCCTATTTTGTTTCAGTCTCAGTTTTGAGATAGGGACAACTGTCATGAAATACACAATGAAATACACCGTTTGTTGATACTAAAGTACATAGTCATGAATATACTTCCATTGATATGGTTACTGGCTTAGATTTCTCTGAAATATGAGTTGAGTTTATATCCCCAGACATCAGGAACAACTCTTTTAGTGTTTCAATAGCATTTCATATTTGTTTCTACTTTTCTGACGTATTCGTAAATGTAGTCTGCTTGAAAGCATTTTTATACAAGTAGGTTGTTCCAACGATAAAAAAAATCTGAGGTTAAAATAAATCGATGGTCAATCTCAAAATCTAGATAAGTTTGGTACTAGAAAATAGTGTTGTCAGATGTTGTTCAGACATATCTTCATCGTGCAGAAAACAAATACTCAAAATATTTTTGAAATGTTAAGATGAAGATTTGATGTTAAGAACTATAAATATTAGCGAAAGTGAAAGAATAATTTTTTTAACGTCTTTTTATATTACTCTGTAAGAATACACATTTTATGCACATTGCTATGAAAATTCGTTTGCATTTTTCGTTTACATTTATATTTTTGTATTATTCTTCCAGTATAAATGCTGTTGACAATTTGAAAGCATAAAAAAAAAAAATTAATTATAAATATGAAAAGAGTTTACACATTGTAAAGTCCAGGAAATCAACGTATGGTAACTACTTTTTCTGTGTATATAAGGAATTTAAGAATAATTGCGTGTTATAATATTCGACATCACAATAGTTTTAATAATAAAACAATCTAAATTAAAAATTCTATTTATACAGGAAGTCTTATAATTCTGTGTAGAAACTTTGAGAGGAGGTAAAGCTTTAAGCGTTACCAACAGACATATAGATATAAAAGAAACACCACGACAAAGTAAGAACAGGTGTTCTGTAACAGTACAACAATGTACCTAATGCAATAATTGATGCACGTAGAATACAGTTTTATTAGATGTAATTTATCATTATCAATGGTGCCTCTGTGGCCCATAGCCTAACGTAATAATATAATGTGTAACGTCAATAATGGTGTTGCTGATTCTTGGTGCGTTGTTCAAGTAAGAAGGACTGGACATTTTGCACGCAATGGCATTGTTATCTCATATGCCTGGTCTCCATACGATATCGAAAGCTTCAAAAAGGAAGCTGTAAATGCTGAGCATTAAGATACAGGTGCATTACCACCTATCCGTCGTGAATATGATTTATATAGAGGTCCTACAATTTCCTACGGAATTTATCAGTAGAAGTTTTGCTTCACCTTGTATAAACTAGAAAGCAATCAAGAATTGCATGAAATGTTAATAAAATATACTTGTATATCTAATTTAATCAATGAAAATAGGAAGTAATTAAATACTAGGAAGAAATCAAAGGTTTTGGATCAGTATTTAATTTTCTGCATGAAACTTATAGGCCATTAAATAAAACAACTTAAGAGGCCATTAAATAAAAATTACGTACAACGTGTATACCAAGGCTACTTTCTCTAAAGAACCTGAAATTATATATAATTTGAGGTAATTTCTTAAAATAATTAAATTTACACAAGATTCTCAGATAATATGTGACCAAATTTTTTAAGATATATGCTGAGTTTAAGGTTTCTTATTAAGAAAATCTTGGAAAGTATATTATAAACAGGCATATAATGGAAAGATTTTTAAATAATTCCATTTTTGACACTAGACTTTCAAATGAATCTCAACAACAAAAACTAATAGGCTATTACAACATACTATCAACGTTAATACAAGCTCCACATTATTCCAGGACATGAATCTATTGACATTTTCAAAACTTTTAAGCATATCCGGTATTTTTCCTGCAGCAGGAAATGTCTAGGCACGTAATCGAGAATATTGAGGTATGGAAATTTTAATTTGGATGCATAAAAAATCCAAACTTAGCGAATCTGGTAAATATAGCTATCAACGATCAGACCATCTTGATCATTCCTTACGTAGCAAACAATTATTTTTGATAACCGTGATAAAGTATGCCACCAGCATTCTGCAACTTGATTCTTCTTCGAACAGTCTCAGGAAATAACGAACTTCTTCGAACTGACCTCATTTTTTAAGCATAAATTGCAGAATGTTGTACATGAGAAAATGTTTACAGTAATTTTAATAACTGATTCATAATGTGAAGGTTTAAAAACGCGACTTATGTCGAAGCACTTCAGATGCAATGCCATAGTATATTTTACTAAAAAAACCAATTTTCCTTGTTTTATTGAAGGACGTTCATGGTACATAAACTTCTATAAGGAAAAAAATACTTTACATTTAAAAGGTACAAAATAAAAAAATTAAATAGAAAAAATAGTTAATGGAAAAAAATTATTTCACTGCCATCATTTATTATCTTTTTTTAAATTCATAAATGAATTGCTTTACAATCACAACACTTTCTTTTCTAAGAAGACATTTGCTATTTTGCATGCTATTTTTAATAGGCCCGTAAATCATTTGTGTAATTTATGGTCCCTTCTTGTTTGCAAGTGACATGCATAAACAACATTTTTAGTTTATAAATAAGACCAAAATTTTTGCAATCGAAAACTACAAATCTTTAAAAAAATTACATTAAAAGTAACATTTCTTTTTAAGATGAATTACTTGCTTTCAAAATGTCATTTTTTAAATTTTTGTTTGGATTAAATACTTTCTTACGAAAAGCACCAAAATATTTCTTTCATTTCAGTAAAGTGACAGCTAAATAACATTTTTTTAAAAAACTTTATGAATACATATGTCCAAATAAAAATAAATGCATAAATATGTACACACGTAAATATGAAACCGAATGCCGTATTTATTTCTTTTAATTTAATGTAACATAAAGTTTACTTCAATATTTAGTTTTCCGTGTTTAAAATGAAATCACAGTCCTAAACAAATGTTTTAAAAGAAAGTAATGTTTCTCATACCCAATATTGGCAAGCATTCAAAAATGTTAGCTAAAATGCTTGATTAATGGATTCCGATTAATCGATTGTGGTTAAATCAAAAACTTTTTTTAAAAGCTTAACATAATATTTTTTGAAATTCAATCTTTACAAAAATCTCTTGACTCAAATCACAGAAATCTAAAATTGTTTTATACGAATGGCGAATTTTTTTAACTGTATTGCCTTTGTATTTGCATATGATCTTTTATCTAAAATTATCCACACTGAAATGGTAGATTTATAGTGAATTGTGATACACATAATACGCAAAAAGGATATATGCTCCTTTCCTCTAACATTTTATTTTTTTTTGCTTTCAATAATAAATTTTAGACATAGAAAATGAATTTTTTAAAGATATTTAATGTAAAATTTTGAAGGAATTGATTCTTAAACCAAATAAAATCTGTATCGTAATTTGTACTTGAAATGAGGGACCTGAATGGCCGAATGGCTAGCGTTCTGGCGCTCGGTAGCACAGGTTTCGGGTTCGAACCCGGCGGTGCCATGGATGTTTGTAGTGGTTCGAATCCACTTTAAACCGTAGGTCCCGGTCTAACAGGATCGTAGAGCGTTGTGGGGACATTGTTACTCAGCGTCCGTGGCTTGTCTTCAAGTTACACGCACTTCTTGGGTAGTGCTATGAGTAACGTCTGTGCAGCGTTTACCTTAAGGCATCAAAGACAACTGCCTACGTGTTTACCAGCTGCTTTGAACAGAAAAAAAAATTATGTTTGAGTGAAGAAGTAAAGTTATTTAAAAATTAAAAATATTCTTATATTATAATTGTATAATTTTATATTTTAAGTACCTATTTAAAGCATGTGTATTAAAATAATTTTTTTTTCATTCTTAATATATATTTTTGACTATTAATTTCAAATCACATCAATCGTCTATCTAAATCTAAAATTGTTATATTCATATGCCGGTATTCTTATCTAATACATGAAATGTCAGATTTGTAGCTCATTCAGTGTGACTCGGGACACATATGCTATTTTTCATTCAAATTGTATTATGCCAATTTGAATGCGTTTGGGGTCACGTACTCATCTCCTACAATTGAGCTCAAAGAAAGGTTTTTCCATGCATTTCCTTTACATAAAAAGACGCCTTTAGCTATAAGAGAGAAAAATGTTTTAAAAATGAAATAGTTTTATATGCACAACGTATCAATGTATAAACACGTTTCTTTCAATTAGAAAATAATATTCAATTGGTAATATTGTTTCAAATTTTTAATTCAACATGCGATAAATTTTGATAAATGAAATTATTTTAATAATGTTGCATATCAATATTTCCAAGTTTACCAATGTCTAACATAAAGGCTTGCAGAATAGTTTGATATTGCGAACAAATAATTTCATTTAAAAACGTTCTTATGCATAAGGTATTTACAAAAAATATCAGGCTTCTCTTTATGATATATTTTAGTTCTAAACTAACACCCTTGAGATTTTATATAAAACGCCTCTTTTATTAATTAATTTAATTATTTATTTTTTTCATATTTAAGAATATATTCGAAATGGTTTTTATTTTGAAAAATAATGAAATAAAAAAATTAATAAACGTCTTTTGAGCTACTATAAAAAGATCGCTGCTCTTTTCTTTTCCATTTGTGTTGTGTTTTTGTGTTTCGGTTTTAGTACGTGTTTTAGTAAATTTTGCTATGTAAACAGATAAAAGGTGATAACTTCTGTGATATTATAGTGTAAATCACTAGCTACAAAATTTCTTTTGTGTTTCGGTTTTAATACGTGTTTTAGTAACTTTTGCTATGTAAACAGATAAAAGTGATAACTTCTGTGATATTATAGTGTAAATCACTAGCTACAAAATTTCTTGTGTTTTTGTGTTTCGGTTTTAGTACGTGTTTTAGCAACTTTTGCTATGTAAACAGATAAAAGGTGATAACTTCTGTGATATTATAGTGTAAATCACTAGCTACAAAATTTCTTGTGTTTTTGTGTTTCGGTTTTAATACGTGTTTTAGTAACTTTGCTATGTAAACAGATAAAAGTGATAACTTCTGTGATATTATAGTGTAAATCACTAGCTACAAAATTTCTTGTGTTTTTGTGTTTCGGTTTTAGTACGTGTTTTAGTAACTTTTTGCTATGTAAACAGATAAAAAAGTGATAACTTCTGTGATATTATAGTGTAAATCACTAGCTACAAAAATTTCTTTTTGTGTTTCGGTTTTAATACGTGTTTTAGTAACTTTTGCTATGTAAACAGATAAAAAGTGATAACTTCTGTGATATTATAGTGTAAATCACTAGCTACAAAATTTCTTGTGTTTTTGTGTTTCGGTTTTTAGTACATGTTTTAGTAACTTTTGCTATGTAAACAGATAAAAGGTGATAACTTCTGTGATATTATAGTGTAAATCACTAGCTACAAAATTTCTTGTGTTTTTTGTGTTTCGGTTTTAATACGTGTTTTAGTAACTTTTGCTATGTAAACAGATAAAAAGTGATAACTTCTGTGATATTATAGTGTAAATCACTAGCTACAAAATTTCTTGTGTTTTTGTGTTTCGGTTTTTTAATACGTGTTTTAGTAACTTTTGCTATGTAAACAGATAAAAGTGATAACTTCTGTGATATTATAGTGTAAATCACTAGCTACAAAATTTCTTGTGTTTTTGTGTTTCGGTTTTAATACGTGTTTTAGTAACTTTTGCTATGTAAACAGATAAAAAGTGATAACTTCTGTGATATTATAGTGTAAATCACTAGCTACAAAATTTCTTGTGTTTTTGTGTTTCGGTTTTAATACGTGTTTTAGTAACTTTTGCTATGTAAACAGATAAAAGTGATAACTTCTGTGATATTATAGTGTAAATCACTAGCTACAAAATTTCTTGTGTTTTTGTGTTTCGGTTTTAATACGTGTTTTAGTAACTTTTTGCTATGTAAACAGATAAAAATTGATAACTTCTGTGATATTATAGTGTAAATCACTAGCTACAAAATTTCTTGTGTTTTTGTGTTTCGGTTTTAATACGTGTTTTAGTAACTTTTGCTATGTAAACAGATAAAAAGTGATAACTTCTGTGATATTATAGTGTAAATCACTAGCTACAAAATTTCTTGTGTTTTTGTGTTTCGGTTTTTAGTACGTGTTTTAGTAACTTTGCTACGTAAACAGATAAAAGGTGATAACATCTGTGATATTATAGTGTAAATCACTAGCTACAAAATTTCTTGTGTTTTTGTGTTTCGGTTTTAATACGTGTTTTAGTAACTTTTGCTATGTAAACAGATAAAAAGTGATAACTTCTGTGATATTATAGTGTAAATCACTAGCTACAAAATTTCTTGTGTTTTTGTGTTTCGGTTTTAATACGTGTTTTAGTAACTTTTGCTATGTAAACAGATAAAAAGTGATAACTTCTGTGATATTATAGTAAATCACTTACAAAATTTCTTGTGTTTTTGTGTTTCGGTTTTAATACGTGTTTTAGTAACTTTTGCTATGTAAACAGATAAAAGTGATAACTTCTGTGATATTATAGTGTAAATCACTAGCTACAAAATTTCTTGTGTTTTTGTGTTTCGGTTTTAATACGTGTTTTAGTAACTTTTGTTATGTAAACAGATAAAAAGTGATAACTTCTGTGATATTATAGTGTAAATCACTAGCTACAAAATTTGTTTTTGTGTTTCTTTTAATGTGTTTTTTTGTGCAAACAGATAAAAAGTTAACTTCGGTATTATAGTGTAAATCACTAGCTACAAAATTTCTTGTGTTTTTGTGTTTCGGTTTTAGTACTGTTTTAGTAACTTTGCTATGTAAACAGATAAAAGGTGATAACTTCTGTGATATTATAGTGTAAATCACTAGCGGTTTTAATAATACGTAACAAAATAAAAAGTTAACTTGTGTTTTATAGTGTAAATTAGCTACAAATTTCTTGTGTTTTTGTGTTTCGGTTTTAATACGTGTTTTAGTAACTTTTGCTATGTAAACAGATAAAAAGTGATAACTTCTGTGATATTATAGTGTAAATCACTAGCTACAAAATTTCTTGTGTTTTTGTGTTTCGGTTTTAATACGTGTTTTAGTAACTTTTGCTATGTAAACAGATAAAAGTGATAACTTCTGTGATATTATAGTGTAAATCACTAGCTACAAAATTTCTTGTGTTTTTGTGTTTCGGTTTTAATACGTGTTTTAATAACTTTTGCTATGTAAACAGATAAAAAGTGATAACTTCTGTGATATTATAGTGTAAATCACTAGCTACAAAATTTCTTGTGTTTTTGTGTTTCGGTTTTAATACGTGTTTTAGTAACTTTTGCTATGTAAACAGATAAAAAGTGATAACTTCTGTGATATTATAGTGTAAATCACTAGCTACAAAATTTCTTGTGTTTTTGTGTTTCGGTTTTAGTACGTGTTTTAGTAACTTTTGCTACGTAAACAGATAAAAGGTGATTACTTCTGTGATATTATAGTGTAAATCACTAGCTACAAAATTTCTTGTGTTTTTGTGTTTCGGTTTTAATACGTGTTTTAGTAACTTTTTGCTATGTAAACAGATAAAAAGTGATAACTTCTGTGATATTATAGTGTAAATCACTAGCTACAAAATTTCTTGTGTTTTTGTGTTTCGGTTTTAATACGTGTTTAGTAACTTTTGCTATGTAAACAGATAAAAAAGTGATAACTTCTGTGATATTATAGTGTAAATCACTAGCTACAAAATTTCTTGTGTTTTTGTGTTTTCGGTTTTTAATACGTGTTTTAGTAACTTTTTGCTATGTAAACAGATAAAAAAAGTGATAACTTCTGTGATATTATAGTGTAAATCACTAGCTACAAAATTTCTTGTGTTTTTGTGTTTCGGTTTTAATACGTGTTTTAGTAACTTTTGCTACGTAAACAGATAAAAGGTGATAACTTCTGTGATATTATAGTGTAAATCACTAGCTACAAAATTTCTTGTGTTTTTGTGTTTCGGTTTTAATACGTGTTTTAGTAACTTTTGCTATGTAAACAGATAAAAAGTGATAACTTCTGTGATATTATAGTGTAAATCACTAGCTACAAAATTTCTTGTGATTTTGTGTTTCGGTTTTAATACGTGTTTTAGTAACTTTTGCTATGTAAACAGATAAAAAGTGATAAATATTATAGTGTAAATCACTTGCTGTTTCTTGTGTTTTTGTGTTTCGGTTTTAATACGTGTTTTAGTAACTTTTGCTATGTAAACAGATAAAAAGTGATAACTTCTGTGATATTATAGTGTAAATCACTAGCTACAAAATTTCTTGTGTTTTTGTGTTTCGGTTTTAATACGTGTTTTAGTAACTTTTGCTATGTAAACAGATAAAAGTGATAACTTCTGTGATATTATAGTGTAAATCACTAGCTACAAAATTTCTTGTGTTTTTGTGTTTCGGTTTTAATACGTGTTTTAGTAACTTTTGCTATGTAAACAGATAAAAAGGGATAACTTCTGTGATATTATAGTGTAAATCACTAGCTACAAAATTTCTTGTGTTTTTGTGTTTCGGTTTTAGTACGTGTTTTAGTAACTTTTGCTACGTAAACAGATAAAAGGTGATAACTTCTGTGATATTATAGTGTAAATCACTAGCTACAAAATTTCTTGTGTTTTTGTGTTTCGGTTTTAATACGTGTTTTAGTAACTTTTGCTATGTAAACAGATAAAAAGTGATAACTTCTGTGATATTATAGTGTAAATCACTAGCTACAAAATTTCTTGTGTTTTTGTGTTTCGGTTTTAGTACGTGTTTTAGTAACTTTTGCTACGTAAACAGATAAAAGGTGATAACTTCTGTGATATTATAGTGTAAATCACTAGCTACAAAATTTCTGTGTTTTGTGTTTCGGTTTTAGTGCGTGCTTTAGTAACTTTTAAGCTATGTAAACAGATAAAAGGTGATAACTTCTGCGATATTATAGTGTAAATCACTAGCAACAAAATTTCTATGGAAAGCTGTTAAATCGTTCAACTTAGAGGTTTTCAAATTGTGGGAGGGACAAGTATTTCCTACAGACAAAAACTGAAAATGTTTTAGTAAGTTGAATAAAATAGAATAAGAAAATGGAACAAAAATAAAAATAATAGTTAATGGGATCAAAATCGGAATTTAAAATAATGAAATGCATCTGTCAGATGCAGAGATCTTGATGGAGTGTTACTATTGCTTGAAAAGGGATTTTCACTTTCTGAAATATTTACTTAATAAAAATATTCAATTAATACAATATTTCTTAACGTTTTATGAGTATTTTTTATGTATATATGTAGGATTTGTTTGTGGTAATCAGCAGGCGGCGACACATCACGGTTGTTTGTCTTTGACAGAGCCTGTTTACAATGTGGGGGAGTATTCAACTTTTAACTCTGACCCCACGAGAAGGGGACACGTCCCTGTAGATGAAGAAAGAGTGAAGAACGCTGACGGTCAACGAGAAAGGAGCGAGACGCTGCGTCAAGCAGCGAGAGAATATGATTATGATGTATTAATTGTTAATGTAAACATTGCTGTACATATAACCGTACTTAATTAAATGTTTGTTTTGAGAGAAAAACAACGTTTCGTTAATGTGTTTTGAAATGCACCGCTAGACAACCCACTCAGGCCATTATACCATTGTTAGACTGGTAGAGAAGTCTACAAAACTGTAGGTTCGACTGGGATGAATCTATTGGAACCGGTTGAAATTCTACATATATGCCTAGTTGAAGGAATATAAAAATTAAAATGCATAAGATTCATCAATTAAAGGCGATATCAAAGATTCCATAAAACTAGATGGGAATCATTCACATTCATGAAGCTGTGAAGTTGAAGCTTCCGATCGAAGCTCTGACAGCGTCCTACTGAATAAGTTATTATTTTAGGAAATTATGGTAAACGATATTCCCTAAGTTACACAATATAGAGACTATATTTAACCTTCAAGGGAATTTTGTGATTTTATAATTGTAATATAATTTTGCTTCAATTTTTGTATTTTAGATTCGTATTTTTTTGCAGATATTCTATGTGCAATATTTGTAATTTTATTTTTGTACTTTTGTAACTTTCTAGCCTAAAGTGTGTTTGCAACTGCAATTTTTTTTGTATTTTTTTTTACATTTTTCGTATTTTTTACATTTTTGTAATATTTTCACTATTGAATTTGTAATTTAATATATTATAATTGAAATTATTATACTAATTTTTGTAAATTTCTCTATATTTTTGGGGTTTTTTTTAATTTTATTTTTGGGGTTTTATTTATATATTTATGAATTTATAATTTGTTTTTATATTTTTAAATTATAATATTTTTAACTTGTAAATTGCAATTCTTTAAATGAATAATTATAATAGCAATTGCAATTTTTTATACTAAATGACTGTACATTTTTAAGCCGATGTATTCAATAGAAATGAAAATGTTTAATAGGCCTTTTTTGTCAATTCAGATATATTTTTTTATAAAAGGAAAAAAAAAAAAAAAAATTGTAAACACGAACAGATATTACCAATGCATTCTTTTTCAAACAAAATATCAAAACAATTTAATAAAAACGCCAGACTAAAAGCTTTCTCTTGTACACAGTGAAAGTAACGTGTAACTCTCTGGTCGGTCGAAATCTATCAGTGATGTTTTTCTAGCATTGACTTGATAAAAATGGATGCTCATGTAAATTGAACATTATCCGACCGGACTCCTTTCTTCCACTTACTCGGAAACAGGCATGAAGCTCCGATGGAAGTTAAAAAGCTTCCTCCCATTTCCCTCACTTAGAAGAAAGCAATACGATGAGATGATGCCAGTTTGTCGTGAGTTATTTCTTCATTGAAGGTAATAAGTCTGAATTTTGATGCGGGATTTATAAGGTATGGCGAATTGATATTATTTATTAGAGATGAAACAGTTTTATTTGCCTTAAGGGAATTTTTTTTCTCTATTAGAATCAATGAAATATAATGTATCGTACCATCATATTATCATTAACATTCAAAAGACACTTTAATGTTTTTCTTGAATAAAATGCATTTGCGACATTTTGCTTTTTTGTTCAAAAATTGTTGGCAAAGAAAGAGCTAATTAGCTCACCAAAGTAGCCTTTGTAATGGGTATAGAAATTAATATCAATGCAACAAATTTTTATCATAAGAAAGCACTCAGAAATGAAATTATTAAGATCCATAATAAATTGCCATTATAATCACCAAATGCCTGTATTAAGAAGATGCACTTTTCTTTTATTCTATTGCAAGTTTGCAAATAACGCTTTTTCGCCAATTTTAGAATCATTTAGATTTTGTTTGGAGATATGACAATTTTAAATACTACTTAAAAAAATATTATCTATACTCAATTCATATTTTCAAGTGAAACGAAGTAGAATGCAGAATATTAATAAAATTTGTTTTTCATATGTTTGAACACCTTCGGAACCCTTTAAAACCCTTCACTAACCCTTCAAAATGTCCAATTGCTTCGAAATATTTGTTAACCTGATAAGAATCTTGTTTTTATAACCTTTTGAAAACTTGTCAATCTTACTTTAATGTTTTTCTTTTTTTTTCCTTCATTTTTATATATAGCTATCCGTTTTAAATTTATCAATTCATTAATGCTTTTAAAATTGTGTTATTGATTTGTTTGTCAGGGATTTCTGTAAGCCTCAAGTAATTTTATTGTGCACGAAATTTCTTTCTCTTTTCCTTCTTTTCCCAGATTCAGTTTAAAAGAGGTCACATTAATTTTATTTTAAGACGATCGCCAAATTCTGCAACCTGCAAAATTATTTAAAGTTAATAAAATTTTGTAGTACTTACGAAACAATCTAATTTCATGTCTTTTATTCAACTCCTTTTGCAAAAATAATTATGGAAAATACATCCAAACTTTAACATGTATTACTATGTTAAATTAGGGTATAGGATAAAATATAGGGTTAGGATATAGGATTATGTTAAAAAGGTTATGAGATTAGACGCAATATTAAATTAGGTATTTTGTTTTGTTAAAATTAGGCCTTTTAGACCAGAGTCTCCAAACTGTCCAGCCCGCGGGCCATACTGTTTACTTCAGTAAGTACCAAGGGCCAAAACCGCCCCGCGACTGCCATTATCTATAATTACTAGACAATAAGTCGCCGAGTAAAAAAAGCGAGCATACGCTTACTAAATTCGCTGGTTCAATTACTTTGTGTGTATCGATACGTTCGTGACAAACGATATCTATGGTCAAAAGCGGAAATAGGTAGGCAATATCGTTTATCGCTAACCTTTAGGTAAATATCCTTTACCACTGAACAATTTTATAATTTACGTAAATTTGCTCGTGAGCTTTTTTGGTACTACTTACTCGGTAGAAAACATTCTCCAAAATGAAGTAAAAAGAATGTTTACAGATAAATTAACCGATGAATATCTTAAATCACTTTTTTAATAATTGATATAAGTAAAATTGATCCACAACCTATTAAACTATTGTCAGTGAAAAATCCCAATTACAGAAATCTCATTAGTATTATTAATCCGAAGGAATCATTCGGGGTAATTTAGCTTTTCCGTTTCCGGATAAAAATCATAAAGAGATTTGATGAATATATACATTTCAAACATCGTTTACATACATATGCGATAAATTTTTACCCCAATATAACTACCGAGGGAAACCGCGGGATGTTCACTAGGTTATAATGTTAATGGGATTCCATTCAATTACTTGATAGTTGTTATGCTTAAGTTAAATTTTCTGCGTACTTGCGGCGACTAGCAAGTAAATAAAAGAATTATTATTATTCTGAAATCCAACTTATTACAGCAACAATAAGCTGTTTTGTCGCGGGTCGGATTACTGGAGTAAATAGAATGGATTTGGTCCTAAGGCTGTAAAGTTTGGAGGCCCCTGGTTTAGAGGATCGATAGTTCTTTTTTTATATAATATATGAAAATAATGTAAAAATTGTTGTCTGGTATAATGGTGTAAGAACTCGCTCCGCTCAACTAATTATTATAAAATAAAGTGTGACATTTCTGTATGAGATAATTTTCTATGAGGATCACGATTTAAGAGATCTAATTGAGAGAAATCAATCCATATTTGTAGAAAAATGGAAAAACATTTATATAACAGATCAATATTGGCAAAGACTACTGTCTTCATGTCCTTTAATAATTTGCAATGTCAGTTAGTATAAAATTACCATATTTATAAGCTATTTTGACTAATTTTTAAAAAGTTGTATATAGTCTATTTATAGATTGGATAGTATTTTCGATTATTGGGCTCATATTGGATGCAAATATTTGCATTCTTATAATTAGACGATATATAAAATCAGATTTCTTTAAAGAAGTAAAACTAAACTTAAAGCAAACTAAAGTAATTTATCTCTATAAAATAATTAATGTTGTTTTAATTTAATGTTTTTTTTTTTTAAACAAACGCGTATCGTATTAAAAAATAAAGTAACAATATATTTTCACTTAAACAAACATAATTTTTTTTATTATTATTGGTTCATTTGATTTTATTGTAACAATGATTCTAAAAATATTTTCAGCTATAGACTTGCAGTTACAAAAAGTCATGAATTGAGCCAATCAATCTTGTTGAACCCAAAGAAGAGAAACAGAAAAAAGGCATCGTTAACATTATTTCGCTTTTCTTTCATACGCGAGTTAACGTTTTCATTTCATACCATTAATGAGTAGCATGGGGCCTGAATGGCCGAGTGTGTAGCACTCTGGCGCTCGGTGTTACAGGTTTCGGGTTCCAGTCCCGGCGATGCCATGGATGATTGTAGTGGTTCGGAATCCACTTTAAGCCGTAAGTCCCGGTCTCCTATGACTGTAAGAGCGACACGGAACAGAAATCAGAATTCTACTTACGGATGCTCCATCAGAACAGAAGCAGCACCCTCTTCCCTCCTCACATGAGGGATACGACAACAACAACAATGAGGGGCATGATTTAAAGAAGTAATGCATTTAGGAAAATAATTTTTGTCAGTCCTGTATGCGTTAATACAATGATACAAGAAGATTAGAAAGCTTTAAATATTTTGTTCTGAATGTCGGTGCAAAGTAAAGTAAATGTATCTAAAGTACTTATAGTACTTTAAAAGCTGAGACTAAAAATTGGCTGAAAATTGAACCATAAACCTCTTGTGAACTAGATAACTCTCACATCCATTGGTTGTAAGAGAACATTTGAAATAGAATAAATACACATTTGGAATTTAGACCTGGATTGATAATAAACACCAATACACACACTTTCTGAAAATGCAATTGAAGTAATGCATTTAGGAAAAGAATTTTTTTGCCAGTCCTTTATGTGCCAATATAAAGATAAAAGAATATTAAGAACTCTAAATATGTTGTTCTGAGTGTTGATGCGAGATAGAGTGTTATGGTGTCTAGCACACTTACTTTAAAAGCTGTGATTGAAAGCTGGCTGAAAACTGAATCATCACCGTCTTAACCACTAGATAGCTCTCACTGTATTTGTTGTCAGTGAAACATTTGAAATAGAATAAATACACATTTGTGTTATTTATATTGACCTGTAATGGTAATAAACACCAATACACACACTTTCTGAAAATGACTTCCTTTCAGTGCATTACTTTCAAGCTCAAGTGATTCATTTCAAGTGCTCTATTGCCACTTTCTCGTGAATGACTCGGAGCATTACGGATCAATTTTGAGCATGGGGATTTAGGAAATTCCTGTTTGGCGTCATACATCTTTATAAAATACAGAGTCATACTGGTTAGGATAAGATTAAGATTCTATAAGATTCATTTTTTATAATTTATATTAAAATAAATCAAAAATTAATTTTAATTTGTTTAACTTTTATGAACTTTATATTATTTGATAGCTAGTTGACAAAAATATTTCTATACCAAATTGCGATATTCATTACAATCACTTATTGGAAAAAAAGAAATTAACTTGTGATTATTAATAAAGAATGTCTCTAATGTACAGTAGAGCTACCTAGTTGGAATTTTCCACCTTCCCAACATAACATGCAAATCTAGACATTTACCCACGAATATCCTCTAGTAAATATTAATTTCCCTATTTCCCCCCCCTCCATATACTGACTTATTATATAATAAATATAATATTTGTTACAACTGTTGATATTTAGTTAAATTGGGGTTAAATAAAGGCCTTAATAAAACACAGTAAACCAATGCAAAACAGGATTTTGCACATATTTTTTAATCTTAATTGGTTCAATCCAATTTGTATAACATTATATTTTAATTCAGGGGCCTGAATTGGCGAATGGCTAGCGCTCTGGTGCTCGGAACCACAGATTTCGGGTTCGAGTCCCGGAGGTGCCGTGGATGTTTGTAGTGGTTCGGAATCCACTTTAAAGCGTAAGTCCCGGTCCTAATAGGATAGTAGAACGTTGCGGGGCATTGTTACTCCACGTCCGTGGCTTATCTTCACGTTACTCGCGACCCCTGGGTAATGCAAAGTGAGTAACGTCTGTGCAGCGCTTGCCTTAGGGCATCCAAGACGAAGCTGTCTAAGAGTTTGTCAGCTGCATTAGAACAAAAAAAAAAAAAAAAAACTATTTTAATTCATACGCTGTTTGTACATAAGTGGTATAATAATTATTTTAATTTAATTTGTCCAACGTTATAATTTAATTCATACTCTGTAAGTTAAAAGCGATATATCTTCTACGAGAAATAATGAAGATTATAAAGCAGCAAAAATAGACAACGTTTGGTTATCTCAGAAAATCGAAACTTTAAACGTTAAATTATACGCATGTTTAAACTTGAAAGAATTAAGCAATAAATGAATCCAACTGGAACAATTCATGAGGATAAAGAAAAGATATCTAGCATTCAAAACAAATGCTATACACATTTTATGAATTCTACAACTGGTAAAGGTAGAAAAAAATTTAATAACTTGGATCGACAATCAAATAAACTTAAAATTCAGTCGTGGATGGTGTTGTTATTCAAAAACAAAGCTATAGATTCGTTTGCCCTTTTAAATAAAGGTAGCGAATCTCAGAGAAAATTAACTCTCAAGTAAACAAAAATTGTTTTATCTTTAAGTGTCTTTTTAATTTGCTGAATGTTAAGCTACAGGAGAGATTCCGGCTCTGCAAATAAAGTAGTATTAAAAAAAAAGCCAGCTTCAACAATTTTTAAATTTAATTTAAGAAAGCAGTTAGGTTAGACAATAAGTTTTCCAAGCTGATGAGGTGAGTCTACTTTAAAAGCGAATAGGACGGCAAACCTACATCATAAAGACATAAAAACTGCTCCAGGTTATACAGCTTTTAAGGATTTATTTACTTTGACTTTTTTTGTGGAAACGCTACAGGCAATCTCTGCTCATTTATGGATTTATGCATTGTAGCAAGATGTTTTTGTGCTAATTTCCGTTTATTTGAAGTATAACATAAAAAGCGTGTATAAAAAAAGTTTTCTTTAATGAGCAGCTTGAAAATTATATCGTCAAAGAATTCAAATATTACTTAGAACAACAAAGCCAGATCTTCTAATTTACGATAATGCACCAGCATTCAATGGGGAAGTCCTCACAACTTGACATTCAAATGTAGAGACTTTAGCTCTCTCAACAAGTTACACTTATGAATTCAATGGATCAAAGTATCCAAACTTATTCCATTCCAATTTTTTTCTATGTTTATAATTCTGCAAATAAAGTTCTAGAACATTAAAAGCGTGACATTCAAATGTCATTTTGAAAGTAATTTAACATAAATCACTACATATCCATATGATTTTTTGTTAGCCCTAACCTTCAAAAGACACGTGTATAAATTTGACAGCTGATGCACTATTAGTATGTGAGTTATAGCATTTTAAGTGAAGCAATTTTTGTTAGTTTGAAAAAATGGATAAAAAGGAATTTCGTGTGTTAATAAAGCATTGCTTTTTAGCTAAAAAAATACTATTGAAGCCAAGGCTTGGCTTGATAAACATTATTCGGACTTTGCACCAGGAAAATCAACCGTAGAGAAGTGGTTTGGTAAATTTAAACGAGGCGAAATGAGCACCGAGGACGATGCACGCAGTGGACGCCCCAAAGAGGCTGTTACCGACGAAAACATCAAAAAGTCCGCAAAATAATTCCTGATAACTGTAAAGTGAAGTTGATTGACCCTAAAGATATCAAAGGAACATGTTGGACATATCGTGAAAGAATATTTGGATATGCGAAAGCTCTGTTCAAAGTAGGTGCCGCGTGAGCTCACAATCGACCCAAAACAACAACAAATTGATGATTCTAAGCAGTGTTTGGAGCTGTTCAATCGTAATAAACCCGAATTTTTGCGTCGATATGTGACAATGGATGAAACATGGCTCCATCATTTCACATCGGAGTCCAATCGACAGTCAGCCGAGTGGACTGCCCGTGATGAACACTAAAATGCTGTAACTTCACTAAAATTTCTATAACTCACATACTAATAGTGCAACAGCTGTCAAATTTATACACGTGTCTTTTGAAAGTTAGGGCTAACTAAAAATTATATGGATTTAATACTAGTAGCGCCATCTATGTGTCAGCCTACGAACGTTTCAGCCCACCTGGTACAGTAAATAACTCGGAGGGAAACAAGTGAATTCATCAACATCTGATACTCGTTGACACCAACTCTCGTCGAAATTTCTCAACAATATTAAAGGATTTCCCTGGATTGAGAATGAAATTGAAGAAATCGTACCATTTTCAAATATCGAATGGTGTCGAAAGATTTTCATAAAAGGATGAAGAAGTAGTAAGTGACTTAATCAAAAATGCTGATCGAAAAATGAAGAAGAATTGCATGGGTTCGTAACTCATGATAGTGAAAACAGCGACGGGGAGGAAGAAGATTAAGTATCATTAAAGAAGTTAAACGAATTTTTAGAAAAAAACTAACTGTTTCGATTTGCAAAGGGAATTGATCCTGCTAAAGAAGAAAATTTATCTGATACACTTTTATATAAATGTGATATTATTTTTAAATGATAATATAAGTCTAGAGATGGCTATCTTATATGAGTGTATAAAAAGTACTAGCATTTATATGTATAATAAATGCACTACTACCCTATAATACATGTACTCAGGTATTGCATGATTTAAAAATTCACATAAAATGGCATTTAAAACGAATATATACGAATTTTGATGTTTATATTTTTAAAATAATTAAACAAAGATATCACATTCACTTAATTGAATCAGGGTAATACTTACATGTAACTAAACTTAAAAATATTATTGATCTATTTAAACCATATATTTATTTACATATTTTTATATTTTTCTATCTGTATCGCATGGCATTAATAAATAGTGGGTGAAAAACAGTTGTATATTAACGATGCAGAATGGCTACACACAACATACAAACAACACAATTATGGTTACCAATTAATACATACAATAAGAGTGTCGTTTTCCCTGATTTAAAGTAGTATATGAAATGTCATTTTAAAATTATGAGATTTTTACAATTATATTTTAAAACAATTAAACAAAGGCATGACATATATTTAATTGAATCAGGTTAATACATATATTTAATTGAATCAGGTCAATACATATATTTAATTGAATCAGGTTAATGCATATATATTTAATTAAGACATGCAAATATTATAGATCTAATTAAACCAAATAATTATTTACATCTTTTTATATTTATCTATCTTTGTCCCATAGCATAAACCAATAGTGGATGAAATGTTGTATATTAACGATGGAAAATGGCCACACACAACATACAAACAATAAAGTTCCTTTCTACGAAAAGATTTTTACTACGTAACTTTTAATATCCAATTTCTAAAATTTTCTTCATTTTGAATGTCACTGAAACGAACAGAATTTATGAAAGTAAGTAAATTGAAGAACGATTCTAATGTGGCCTTCCTCCCTCCTGACCCTTGAAAAGAATTGAAGAACTTTGAAGAATTGTCCTGAATTTACTCCGTAACCCTTGCCGAACAATTTCTTTATTTGTTTCAAGTTAGAACTTTCATTTCGGCCTCAAAATAGTTTCCTTTTTCTGTCATAAATGACTAGGAAAGAACAAAGTAATACAAATTATTCTGTCGATAGTGTTGCAGTTCGTAAAACTCTGGGTTAAATCTTAAAAACTATTTCAGATTCATTTTATTGAACTTGTTTTGTAACGACATTTTGTCAGATTAATTCACACTTCCGTGTTCTTGAAAATTCATTCCGTTCTTCAAACTTTTTGGAAGAAATTCCATTTTGTGTTCGCTGTTATTGCTAATGATACATTATTCTTATTTTCTTAAATTTTAATAGTAACACCTTCCAGTGAAAGAATCAATGGATTTGTAAGGAATTTGGACGTTGTTTTAAAAATTAAAGATAACCAATTATATTAATAATCCATTTAAAATGAATATATAATTTGGGAGAATTTTTTCATGAATTAAATAAGGATTCACCATGCATTCCCATGTGAACTATATCGCCTGACATATATAAGTAGAGAAAAATAAAAATGTTTAAATAAACTTTACTCTAGATCAGGCGTCTACAAACTTTCGATTTATTGGTCTGAAGAATTGTCCTGAATTTACTTCGTAACCTTTACCAAGCAATTTCTTTTTTTGTTTCAAGTTAGAACTTTCATTTCGGCTTCCAAATAGTTTTTTTTTCTTCTGTCATAAATTTACTAGGAAAGAAGAAAAAGTAATACAAATTATTCTGTCGATAATGTTGCAGTTCGTAAAACTCCTGGGTTAAATCTTAAAAACTATTTCAGATTCATTTTGTTGAACTTGTTTTGTAACGACATTTTGTCAGATTAATTTACACTTCCGTTTTTCTTCAAACGTTTTGGAAGAAATTCCATTTGTATTTGTTGTTATTGCTAAGTTACATTATCCTTATTTTCATAACTTTTAATAGCTACAATTTGCAATGAAAAACATGGGCTTTGTATGTAATTTGGATGTTCTTTTAGAAAATTAAAGTTAGCATACGAATAATTCCATTTTAATTTTTAATGAAAAATTCTACTTTACATAGTAGAGAAATTTCTAAAAAAATATATTAAATTTTAATTGAACTGAATATTTTTTTACAGATATAATATATATCAAATAAAATATTCATAATATTTAATAATGGTATACATTTGAATAATACCGTTTTAATGCAATTAGAAATACAAAAAGGGCGTTTGGAGAGTGTCGACAAATCTATATCAAATTAAATGTAAACATTAACGTTTTACTACTTTCTTTTACATATTTTTGTTTTCTGTTTCTTAATATTATAGGAAGCATATTTCGTTGAGAAATATGAAATAGCACTTTACATACAGCATTAAATGCATTAACAGGCTTCGCACCAGAGTCTCAGAATAGCGTACTAGACGTTAATGCACAGAATTACTTCTACATTTGATAGCTCCTACATACATGCATTCCTACATGATCCTCTCTACTTCTACGTAGAAAAGGCGCGTATATGAAGCATGTAATTAAATTCGAAGTTACTATGGATGCAGCCATAGGTCAAGAATGTTAATACGTTCTGGCTATTCTCATTGTTAATTATGTTACTATTCAAACTCATGGCAAGCTGAAAACTGTTGCATAGAATTTTGTAATAAAATAATGCATTTCATGCCTAATATCAAACTCAGTATCATCCAGCTACGACAGTTCTTAATAAGGTTTCGATTAAATTTTTAATCAACAAAGTATATTTCAATTAGTTAAATATATTGAACAACTTTTTCTAAAATAAATAACGATAAATAATAATAATAATAATAATAATAATAATAATAATATAATAATAAAAATATAATAATAAATTTGATTATGAGAAATTTGGTTTTATATGAAAGTAAACTATAGGGTTTATTTTTATTTTTTAAACATTTAATTTAAAATATTAAAAACAAATTGTTTTATTATCATTTATCTTCCATCTATTAAATTCTGTAATAATGACATGTTTAATTATAATTGAATTTCTATGAATTTAAAATAAATAATAGTTATGCATAAATTAATTAATTTATCGAGGTATTTAATAGAAAAATATTTATCATTCACATTCAGTAAGTTTAAACAATCTAAAACTTTTTAAATTTTAAAATGCATTTTAACTAACTTTAAATTTTAAAATTAATTATGTAATAAGGTAATTATGTAAAAATTACATTTTTTTTAATTAAAAATTTAATTTTTTTTTTTTTAAATTATGTTTAAATATAAATGTATAAAACTGAAATGCCAATTACGCTGAAACTATTTTTAAAATATTGTTTTTTTTTTTTAATAAAGCATATATGGATATATACTTAAATATTTACAATAAAATCGCATACTGAAAATTCAATGATTAAATTATTGCAATCAATTAAATTTATAAATTTATGTGAAGTAACCAAACTGATTAAACAAGTTTAATACAAAAGCAATAAGTGAAAAAACTTTAAAATATTTAAATACAAGAATTTTTAAAGGTAAATTTAAATGCAATATCAAAATTAATTTTACAAATTATAACCATATTATTTTAAAAATAATAAAACATAAATTATAAATTAAGTCAATGTAAAATGTTACAATAAATAAATAAATAAATTAATAAACAAATAAATAATTTAATTAATAGATAGATGTTATAATTTATAAATATTTTTAAAGATAAATTGAAGATAACGTTTCAGTAAAATTTAACAATGATAATAAAGCTTAGTGTTACTTATTTTTTAACAAGTAATATAAAAAAAAAAAAAAAATTTGTTTAGTCAATTCCTACTTTTTTTCACTACATTGCAGAAATTCCTTTATAAATAATTTGCATTCTTTTTTTTTTAAGTTAGAAAAAATTATCTCTCTCTCAGATACACACTTTCCATCTCTCCCACTAATTTATTCACATATTTCATTTTCCATTTTGTTCCCTCCTTGACTCAGACTAGAAAACAGATTGAAAAAGAAATTTTTTTCCAGCGATCTACACGCTTCTTCACTTACAGTATTTATTCCTAAATTCATATCCTGCTAAATATCTTATATAAGATAATTTTTTTCTCCCATATAAATCTAAAATTAATTAATTAAATTTAATGAATGAATTAATATTTGAAAAAACTGTATTAACATCAATTGTCATCCACTACAAGTTTAAAAAATGTATTTGAACTTGAATGGATGAAAAAAGTGTTTTATTAACGATTGAAAATTTGAACAATATTTATAAATATATATATAGGGAGAGTGTGAACTAATAGTAGAAATTGAAAAAAGTACTAGTAAGTTAAGTTACTTATTTTATTTTTCAGCTCAAATATTATATAACGGAAATTTTTTAAATGTTTATTACAAAATTTACGGTGACCAGATAGTGAAGCAAATGTTAGTGGGCAATTCAAAATTCTGCGAGACATTCAAAGAAAACACTTCCACTTCCACTTCCGGAAGTAATCTAATCAGGCTTATAGTAAGCTTGACGAAAATCATTTCAATTCTATTTTTTTCTGGGACATCGACTTAGAGCCAGAAAACTCCACCTAACCGGAACCGAAAAAGGAAGAAAATATTTCCGCTCTTCCGTTATCTATGCAAAAAGCGTAAAAGAAGCTTTTTCTTTTGTTGCTGTGTGGTACTTCCAGTCTCAAACAGCCACATCAGTTTTCTGTTTCTTGCCATTTACTTATTGGAACTTTTATTCAGAAAATACAATAACTTACGTTTTAGTTATATTGCTAGGATTTAGCAGATGATGCGAAACTGATTGATTGGAAATGAAAAGTTTATTTTTGTATATACTGCAGAAAATATAAGAAGCCCGAATTTTCTAATGATTGGTCAGTATAAGAAATGAATTTGTGATATACAATTGATGCAAAAAAAAATTTAACCATAAAAATGAAGTTTAGTGTTAGTTCAAAATTCTATTACAGATTCAAATATTTTCAATTTTCAGATGGGATTTGTTCAAAAACATTCGTGCATTAGGATTTTCCTGGAATATCAACTTCAGCGTCAGAAAATTAAAACTTAATTTGTTTTCAGAATAAACTTGCTTATCATGGAACGAATCAGCCAGCCTAATACCATTGTGTTATAGTTTTTTAATCATTAAAAAGTCTTATAATTTTGATATATAAATATTTTCTCACGTTTTGCAATTTTTTTTAAAAATAGGATTGCCACATTTACAAATACCTTCGTAGGTAATGCATATGAAATTACTGAGCTGTTGAGGAAGTTAAATTTAATGTGGGTGGTATCTTTTTCCTGATACATCCAATTACTTTTCTATCATGCTATTTCCTCCTTATGCTGCCTCTTGGTATTAATGCTAATTAATTTTTAATTACTTTGATAATGTTTTGAAATATTAGAATTTTTCTCGACAATATTTTTATAAAATTATATATAAATATTTTATAGTTAAAAAATGTATTTGTTGAGAACTTAATTTGATCAGTTCCTGATTTTAAACTTCAATTATCCTAGATAATAAATTGTATATTACACGTACCATACTTTTAAAATTTACTTCATAAGTTATATATTGTGAAAAAAAATTATTTCATATGTGCAGATGAACCATGTCATTTCAATAAAAGACGATAGTAAAATATTTACTAGTACATTATTTAATACAGAATATATTTATTATATTTCGAAAGCAATAAAATATATTTTTCTCATAAAATTAAAATTTTCATTGGTTCCAGTCATTGTGTACCTGTGTTGTTGTTTCTTATCCCATAACTGGCCAAGCCCACGAGCCCATACGTACTCATGATAGATTCAAGGGAAGCAGCTTCTATTGGGATGGAGGACCCGTAGGTAGAAGTCTGACTTTGTCTCCGTGACGCTCTTACAGTCATAGGAGACCGGAACCTACGAAAGTGGATTCCGAACCACTACAAACATCCATGGCACAGCCGCGATTCGAACCCGAAACCTGTGGCACCAAGCGCCAGAGCTCGAGACACTCGGCCATTCGGGTCCCAAATTTGTGAATGCCAACGGCACGCGGTGTTCCCAGGTGGTCACCCACCCAAGTACTGGCCGCGCCCAATGATGCTTGACTTCGGTGATCTAACGAGAACCGGTATATTATTGTGTACCTGTTGTGAAGCTATTCAACAAAAACATTCCTGATTTTGGGAGTCGATCAACAGTTTCCATATTTACAATGTATGCTAAAGTGTTTCTGTCCCAGTAAACAGTCAAAGGAATTAGAATTAGTAACGATATAGAGCTAGGGTTTTTCAAATCTTGAGCAATATTTTCTCTGTTTTTTTCGTCTCAGGACCGTATAGGGATTTATTCACATTGTACGCATATAAATCACACCCTACACTTTCAATTATTATTGCCAAAACAATAGCTACTTTACTATCACTTAACTTTGAAGCAACATTATTGTTTTCCTACTTTTTTGGGGGATGAACAGAACACAAGATTAACTTTGCTCTTCTTTATCTGAAGAACTTCTATCAATTTTAAACGAGTTACTTTTATCTCCATATCCATATGAATAAATTTGTATTCGTTGCAACGGTAATCTTTCATTTTTTTCTTCACATTCTCTCTTTTTCAAAACAAACCCACTTATCAATAGACGTTGCTTTCGTTTTCAAAATTTTTTTTATCTACCTATCTCGTTCTACCAAGTGTTTCCTTTTGTTTCTGATAAAGTAAGAATCTTATCTTTTTAGGTTTCGATCTTATTAAGACCATTATCGGTAGCAATGCCCAAAACAGATTTTGTAGATACATTGTTCACCCTTATATCTGTTTTGAACCTAATGAGCATTTACTTTTATTTTGTTTGTTCTTTTTTTATCTTTTACCATTACTTTAAGAAGGTTTAGTTTTATTTATAAAGCGCTTTATCTAACCATTAAGCATATAAGAAGTATTTCACTAGAAATGCAGCTAGCGGAATCTCAAATATTTAGGTTTATTTAATTTTCGTAATGAAAAAAAAAAAATATGGAGAACTTCTGTGTTAGGTATCATCTTTGTTTATTAGAATGACGTAGATAATTTACCCGTCATTGACTCATAATTTTGACACACCAAGCCAAATATCTGAAATATTTTTATTAAAATGAATGATGATTAACTAAACTATTAGTCAATTTATTAATACTGTTTCCTTATTATTCAACTAAAATAACATTTGATTAAGCCTATAATAATTTAAGAGTCAAAATTTGGCGAAGAAAAAATTAGACAAGCATACTATACTTAATTCTACTAAAAACTGCTCTATTTGAGTCTGCCTGACGCTGGGAATGTGAACTGAGCGTCTAGACCAGGGTCTCCAAACTACGGCCCGCGGGCCAAATCCGGCCCGCCAGTGTCATCCATCCGGCCCGCGACAGCGAATATCTTATTGTTGCTGCAATAAGTTGGATAAAAAAAACGCAGAATGATAATAACTATGTTTTATTGCATTGATAGGTAAAGCTTAATGACAAGCATAATACGTAGAAAATTTAATTTAAGTATAATAATTAACAAATGACTGAAATGAATCTCACTAACGTTATAAACTAGTGAACATCCTGCGGTTACCATCAGTAGTTATGTTGGGGTAGAAATCGCATATGTATGTATATCGATGTTTGGAATGTATATATCCTGAATCAAACATATGATTTTTATCCTGAAAATCTCTCAGGAACGGTAAAGCTAAATTAACGTGAATGAAACCGCTATCCGCTGTCAAAAAAAAAATACTGATGAGATTTATGTAATTGTGATTTTTCACTGACAATAGCGTATAGTTAGCAAACGTATGCTCGCTCAGACTGGTCTAGAAATTATAGATAATGGCAGAAAAATTAAAACGGTTTTGGCCCTTGGTACATACTGGGTAAACAGTATGGCCCTAACGCTGGAAAGTTTGGAGACCCCTGGTCTAGACCATGGATGTCAAGCCGCGACACAGTGTTATACGGCGGAGTTTTAACTGCGGCACTCGAAGACTTACTGAAAAATTTAAAAATCTGACAAAAATAACGAGGTCTTCAGGAACTTTATCAAAATCCTTAAAGCCATTCTCGTAAGCTACTGAACACAGCATCATCAGAAAGTGGCAGTGCTTAACACCTGTACCACGATGAGTTAAAACAGAGTGGTCATGGGAATAACTCAATGATTCCAGTTGCTTATTTTGGCGCCACAATGGTTGTATATACTCAAACAGAAGCGAGTGCTACACTTGGCTCTGTTGATTTTAAACTCGAATGAATGGAATTCGAGCTCTGAATCGACGAGATTTCGTGAGCTTTTCACGTAAAAAACGTATGAGGATGGCAAGTTACTCCTTCACTGCAGTGTTCGTTGATGTTTCAAATAAAACACTCTCGCGAGATTTTGGAATTTGAAGGATTGCGCTTTAAAAACATCTTGGAGAAAACAATAAACTACCCTGTAAGTGTTTGCTACTCAAGGATAAAGATTTAGATTTTCTCATTAATATTATGGGACATTTAAATTTCAATTGTATCTTTTCTACCCTAGTTGGTCCTATATTATTTTGTGAACAAATTTTTGCTTTTTCGTCTCAATTTAAGAGAAAAAAGATTAAAACATTTCGTATTAACGCAAGTACTAGCTTCCAAAGTCAATAATGCACCAAATTCTGGCAGATTTAAAAAAGGTTTCATTCCAAGCTAGGTGTGAGGATTTTCAAAATGATTAAAAAATCTTTTTCATAATTCCTTTTTCAATTACTCTGCCAGAAGTTTATTGTTACCCACCTGAAAACCAAATAGAAATTATTGACTAAACGGAAAAACAAATATAAATAACTTATATCAACTGCAAGTACTCCAAATTATATTACATTTTGAAAATTTGTAGCAACAAGCAATTTTTCAAATTTACTTGATTTAGCTGTCACCTATTGTTGTAGGTTTGGATCAACATATATTTGTGAACAAATGTTTTCTATTATGAACATAATAATCAAAATATTGTACAAAATTAAGAGATATGTACCTAAAACACCTAATTTTGTTAGCATTCTCAAGAAATCCGAAAAAATATTTGGAAAATCCTTGGAAAATATTTACAAATTCAGAAGCCACATTGATTAAGTACTGATTGTTTAAAAATTATTTAGAATTAAATGTGTCAAGTTATTCAGTTTTATTTCATACATAACATAATTGACTGACCTGTAGAAAATGCTTATTAACAAAACCCCAAATTTGTATACTTTTGTTTTATTTATTATGTTATTTTTTATATCTCCAATACTCAGACTTACACGAAACAAAAAGTGCTATTTGCATAAAATCCCATAATCATATTATAAATAACATTTTTTTCACTTTTTTATATGTTTTAGTATGTTGAGAAAATTGGAAGTGGAACACATAATTTTTTTCCAGACAGTGACACTCTTCCTAAAAAGGTTGATCACCCCTGGTCTAGACATAACATTCTGTCTTAATACGAAAGTTAATAGTCAGTAAAACATGTAATGGAAATGGCAGGAGATTCAGTAGTTTTTACGGACTATTATTTATGGTTTTACCAGATTTAGATGGAATTTATTTGGATGAACGGAGCTCAATATTGATCTTTAAAATCTGAAACATTTAAAGAAATCTCCTTTTCTGCCAGTAGACAGCATATTGCTGTTCATATACATATATATATATATATATATATATATATATATATATATATATATATATATATATATATATTTTATATTTTATAAACATATTTTATAAATATATTATATATACTGCAGAATATATGTTTTGTTTTAAACAGATTTTTAAAACATTTGATATTCCAGTTTTGGTTTGCATCCAAATTTGTTTAATGTTTTATATGGCTAAGTTTATGACATCGATTAATGAAATAGACATCTTAACATCGTATAAATCTTTTGTTTATGTACATCCTTAGTATATGTGTGACATTAAGAAAGTTATTTTCTTTAAAATATCATAATTTGATATTGACAAATACATTTATCATTGAATAAATCACAATTATTCAGGTTGCATGAGAAATTCCAGTTATCGTGTTTTTAAGAAACTGAAATTGGAAGAAATAAAAAATAATAAAAAGAGTTGTCTAAATTGTTTTGCTTAGATTAATTAAATTGAATCAATACATATATGTATAACTAATAGATGCGATACGTATAACTAATAGTGCAAAAAAAATAAGAAAAGTATCTGTGTAGAAAGTAATGTTTCAATTTTTATATAACTCGCTGAAAATGATATATTGACTAAATAAAGCAATAATGCTTATTAAAGAATTCCCAAAATATAACAAGAATTCCAATAAGAATACAAGAATTCCTTATTTTTTCCTTTTTATCCGTTAAGATTTATTTTTAAGACACTAAAGCTAATTTGAAAAATAAATTGCAAACAAATGTTACAAATTTTCTACCTTTTTTTTTTTTTTTTTTTTTACAATTATTTAATTATTTGTCAATTTTTAATTTTTGCGTCATCAGAAAACAATGAAAAATATGCTTTTTATTTACTTAAAAAATAATTAACAAATCACTTTTTCCTATTTTTTATTTACAAATCTTATGATTGAAATAATAAATTCAGAGAAAAAAAAATTGATTAAAAATGAATTTATGAACTTAATTGAATGAACTTTACAGTTATGCTGATACATACACACATAAATGCATCCATTTTTATATAGATAGATTACTGAGTAAGATTAAGAAAAATAATTTAATTCATTTTCTAAATCATCTAGTAATTCAATTTACTTGCTATAATGATGTAACAACAATCTCCTCATTTAAAAAACAACTTTATTTAAAATTGGGGAGGGGGGAGATTAATTTAGAAGTTCGGCGGCTAATTTATGAGCTTTTTTTTTATTCTGTGGAATTATATTTATTAGTGCGAAAGATGATTTTTTAAAATCTGATTTTTATTTATTTATTTATTTATTTGATACTGTAAATTTGCCGTTGCGAAAGCAAAATGAAGTAAAATTAAATTGATCGATTAAAGAAAACTGTACTCACATTATTTTAATTTCCAAATAATTATTCGTTGCACAAATTTATATTTTTTTCTTTATTTTATTTTTTTTTATTTTATTGTTTAATATTTTTTTTTCTTTATCTTATTTTTTTTTATTTTATTGTTTTATATTTTTTTCTTTATTTTATTTTTTTATTTTTTATTGTTTTATATTTTATTTTATTTTACTATTTTTACTTCATTGTTTATTTTTTATTTTTATTATTTTTATTTTATTTATTTTTATTTTATTTTATTATTTTTATTTTATTGGGTTTTTATTTTATTTTATTATTTTTATTTTATTGGTTTTTTTTTAATTTTATTTTACTATTTTTACTTTATTGTTTATTTTTTATTTTATTATTTTTATTTTAATTTATTATTTTTATTTTAATTTATTATTTTTATTTTAATTTATTATTTTTATTTTATTGTTTTTTTTTTTAATTTTATTTTACTATTTTTACTTTATTGTATATTTTTTTATTTTATTTTTTTTTTTTTATTTATTTTTATTTTATTTTATTATTTTTATTTTATTTATTTTCCTTTTATTTTATTGTTTTCAATTCTTTAGTTCTTTTATCCTTTTCACATGCATTTGGTTCTTTTTTTTATTTCATCTCAAAAATTGCAATCTAAAATATCCCAAACACAATATTTTATTATTACAAACGTACCTCAAGAATATATAAATTTGTAGGAAAACAGATTATACCATTTTCATACTAGTGTGTGATAATCTGGTTTTCTTTATGAATTTAAGTGATAAATTATTATTTAGAATCGGGTTTTATTGTAGAGAAAGGAAGAGCTGCACAGTGAATTTTGAGTCGTTTACATTCCATTTATCTGCCGATTAAACAATGCGCTTAACTTCTCTAATCACGTGACTGGAGTTACAAAGTGAAATGTTTAATGAAATATCGGCAGCCTGTTTTGTCTATTCATGTGTTTTAGAAAATTATTGCAAATCACGCATACAGGCTTTGCTGACTAAGCCGTTTCTAAAGCCTGCGACTTGTTATAAATAATTAAATAGCGTTATGATGTTTATAACTATGCTGGAAAGTGTTTACATTACATTTAGTTTAAATCTTAAAAGTCTCCTTATTTTCGTAACCCTTTACATTTAAAATAAATTTATTGGCATACAATTTTTAAATTATATTTTTTCAAATAGCATACAAATATAATATTAGGCAAAACAAAAGTATAAGCATCTTCGAAACAGTAATGTCTCAATTCGTAGGTAAGAAAATGGCGTCGTAGAATATATATATTATTTTGAACTATATTTTTCTAGGAAAATCTAAAGTATCTCAATTATTAATATAATAAGGAACACACAATATTTGATTAATTAATTTTATAGTGTTTATTATTATTTATTATTAATGTTGTATAAACGTGGTCAGTTTTACAATTGCATAAATGCGATTTCAAACTTGATCAATATATAGCTTTTTTTGCTTTTTTTTACATATTCTTTTTACTTGAAGTAAGTTGTAATAATTTAAATAAAGATGATCAATGATAATACAAATTGTGTTTTCTCATTTATTTTATTAATATTTAAAACATATATTTTCTTTTTTTCTAATTTTTCTTTTTTTTTTATGACGGGAATGTATTAAGTGTATTATTATAGCTATTAAAGTTTTTAAGACTATTTTCGTAATTATTACAGTTATTTATTTATTTTTTTGTGTGCTTTCTTTTTAAATGTTAGATAATTCTGGGTATAAAATATAAATTTTTATTGATAGTTCACTTTTTCAAAATTTTCTCCATTTAATTTTCACCATTTTTCCAACATTTAGTTCTGTTTCTCACAAGCTATAAGGAAAAACTATTTAAATAATCAATAATAATATATTACATTCCATGAAAAAAAAAAAAAAAACATGAGGAACTCAGTTTTGTAAGTTTGATAAATAGCTTCCTTCCTATATGACACCGTCTGCAATTGATATGATTTTCTAATGTTTATAACACATTTTATGGCACTCGTTGCTACAGGTTTCGAGTTCGAATCACGGCTGTGTTACGGTTGTTTGTAGTGTTTCGGAATCTTCTTTAAATAGTAAGTCGCGGTCCAATATGGCTGCAGAGCGTTAGGTGTAGCGCTGGCAAACATACCCCGTAAAAAGAAAAAAAGTCTCTAGTCTCGAAATCTGCCAGTAGGCAAACGCCCTAGGCCCACCATAGGGCTGTTGTGCCATTGTAATGAAAACACATTTTATATAGACAGTAAATCTGTTGATAATGATGTATTTCTGCGATTGAGGATTTAACACTAACTTTTTTAATGTTCAGAAGTTTCAGCAATAACTAAATTTTAGTCAACATTTATTGAACATTTGTGTTGTTAACTATATTCTTTTGAATCATATAATCATTATATCATCATCATCATCATCAGGAGGAACAGCCCCTTAATTGGCCAAGGCCGTCTGCCTATTGGCAGTTTCAAGACAGGTAATGTTTTTATTTTTATGTGGTAGGCTTTTCAGCTCTATGCCCAAAGCTCTACATTTATATTTGATCAGGATGTGCGGTTTAAAGTGGATACGAACAACTACAAACATTTATGGCACCGCCGGGATTCGAACTCGAAGCCCATGACAGCGATCGGCCATAAGATCCCTATATAACAATTACATTGTTATGAAATATGTTTTCATACTATTGAATTGAACTACAATAAAATAAATATTTTGTAAAGTTTCATTTAACAAAATAAATATTTTGTGAACTTACATTTATCAAAGCAAATATTTTGCAAATATTATTTCTGATGTCGATACAATATTTGAATAAACAGGTGCGGCAAAGAACTACTAATCCAATTAAATACGAGAAAGCCCTTTTCGAGATTAAATCTGCTGTTTCCAAAGAGAAAGTTTCCTGGAAACACTCGTCTCCGTACTTGATTCGGTGAGTTCTTCCACCGTTATCACTAAGATAACTGCTGACTTAAAATGATGAGTTCTAGTGCTCTGCTGGAGACTCCTCCACCACAAAAAGTGCACTGACAGCAGAATGACTCGCAGACAGAACTCGAGAGGAGATTCTATCGATTTCGGTAGGAAAAGAGAACGGCCTTGCCTTTGTAGGAGAATCTTCTGGGCAAGACGTTCTATTTAATCGAAGCGAACTCTTCACATCATTCGAAGATCATATCTCGTTCGTGCCACTTTTGCTTTGACAAGTTATTAATTTGATTTCTTTTGAGTAGTTTAGAAGTATTTGTGATTTTTCAATTGTGATTTGCTTTTTATAAGCCATTTTATTAAATTGCCAAAGGTAACATTTTGTGACAAAATGAATTTAATTGTTCAAAGAATTTCTTTTCAAGGCAATGAAAACAAGGATTTAATTTTATTTACAAGATTATTTATTTTTTGTTTGTATAAAATTACTAAATCTTTATCAAATTACAATTTCTAAGTGAGTTGCATTACATAACTCAACGTGCAATATTTTATGTTGTTTTGCCAACTCGTCGCTGAGTGGCAACATGCATCTCTGGTGAGCAGTAGGGACGGAGATTCAATAAACTGGTGGCTTTGTTGTAGACACTGGGTCATAAAACTAAGAGCATCAATGGTGTTTAATCCTTAAGTCGCCAAGGCCTTTCGCTTGAGACAGGTGTTGTTTTTATTTTTACGGGTAGGGTATGTGTGTGTGTGCGTTGTGTTTTCTCAGTGTCCGGCAGACATGAGTAGTCTAATCGTGGAATGAAGGGAAGGGGGCAGTTGTCTGTTGTGAGAGAGCATCCATAAGTAGAAGTCTGACTTGAATTCGTGACGCTCTACAGTCATATGAGAATGAGACCTACCGTTTAAAGTGCATTCAACTACTACAAGCCTCCATGATACCGGGGGCTGGAACTCGAAAACTGTGGCGTTGAGCGCCAGAGCGCTATTTGGCCATTCTGGCCCAACTGTGTAGGGATGTCAGGCCAATGCTCTACAATCATATTTGACCGGGACCTACGGTACAATGCCTTGAATGTTTGTAGTGGACTGACCCACTACAAGCATTCATGGAATCACTAGGACTCGAACTCGAAAACTGTTGCACTAAGCGCCAGAGCGCTAGACACTTGACCATTCAGACCGAGCGGGGTAGGATTGTCAGCCCTATGCTCTACATTCAATTTGACCGGGTCCTATGTTTTAAAGTGGTTTTGAAACCACTAAAAGCAACTATGACACCCCCAGGACTCGAACCCGAAGCCTATGGCACCGCGAGCCTCTGCACTAGTCATTCGGCCATCAGGCCCCTATATATACATTCAATAAAATATATGTCTCCATGCTGTTGAAATGAACTTCAATAAAATAAATATTTTGTAAACATTAATTTATCAAAATAACAATTTTTAAATATTATTTCTGATATCATATTATTTGAGCAAACAGGTGCGACAAAGACTTATCATTCCAATTAAATAAGCGAAAGCCATTTCCAAGATTAAATCTGCTGTTTCCAGAGAGAAAGTTTCCTGGCAACACTCGTCTCGGTACCTACCTCGGTACTTGATTCGGTGAGTTCCTCCACCGTTATAACAAAGATAACTGCTGACTTAAAATGATGAGTTCTAGTGCTCTGCTGGAGAATCCTCCACCCCAAAAAGTGCACTGACAGCACAATGATTCTCAGATAGAACTCGAATGGAGATTCTATCGATTTCGGTAGGAAAAAGAAACGACCCTTGCCTTTATGGGAGAATCTTGTGGGCAAGACGTTCTTTTAATCGAAGCGAACTCTTCAGATCATTCGAAGATCATATCTCGTTCGTGCCACTTCTGCTTTGACAAGTTATTAATTTGATTTCAGTTAAGCAGTTCGTGTTGGGTAGAAATATTTTTTTAAATCTTATTTCATCTTTATGAATTTCCCATTGTGGGTTTTTTTATATGCCGTTTTGTTAAATTGCCAAATTTAACATTTTGCGACAAATATGAATTTAACGCTTCAAAAGAATTTACTTTCAAGAAAATGAATATAAAGATTTCATTTTATTTATATGAATATTTATTTTTATTGGTATAAAAATAATTAAATTTTATCAAATTAGAATTTCTACGTAAGTTGAATTACATAACTCAATAGGCAATATTTTTATATTGTTTTGCCCAACTCGTGGCTGTCAAAGTTCGCATTTTGTAAACAAAATTGCAAAGGTAGCATTTTGTGACAAATATGAATTTAATTGTTCAAAGAATTTCTTTTCAAGGTAATGAAAACGAGGATTTAATTTTATTTACATGAATATTTATTTTTTGTCTGTATGAAATTATTAAATTGTGTCAAATTACAATTTCTGAGTTGAATTACATAACTCAACATGTAATATTTTTATATTGTTTTGCCAAAGGCGTGGCTCAGTGGCGACGCGCATCTCTTTTCAAGGTAATTAAAACAGGAATATTGTGGAAATTATAATAAATTGATTCAGTCCACTGGTGGCGGCGCGCATCTCTTTGCGAGCTTTGTTGTAGACTCTGTTTCATAAAACTAGGAGCCTCGACCAAGGCCTTCTGATCGAGGCAGGTGATGTTTTTATTTTTACGGGTAGGGTATGTGTGTGTGTGCTGTGTTCTCAGTGTGCGGCAGACATGAGGTAGTCTACTTTTGGATGAAGTGAAGGGGACAGCTTCTGTTGCGATAGACCACCCGTATGCAGAAGTGTGACTTGGCTCAGTGACTCTCTACAGTCGTATGAGAATGGGGCCTACCGCCTAAAGAGAATTCCGAACCTTTACAAACATCCATGCCACAGCCGGGATGCTAACTGAAATCTATGGCGCCGAGAGCCAGAGGAGTTATTCATTCGGCTATCAGGCCCCTATATAACCATTACATCGCTAGGAAATATCGTGCTACGCCTTCATACTATTGAAATGAACTTCAATAAAATAAATATTTTGTAAACTTACATTTTCAAAATAAATATTTTATAAACTTACATTTATCAAAATAAATATTTGGTGAATTTTCATTTATCACAAATAAATATTTTGTAAACTTTACATTTATCAAAATAAATATTTTTAAAATATTATTTCTGATACCAATACAATATTTGAATAAACAGAGGTGGCACAGAATTATCATTCCAATTAAATAAGAGAGAGCCAATTTCGAGAGATTAAATCTGCTGTTTCCAAAGAGAAAGTTTCCTGGGAAGCACTCGTCTCCACACTTGATTCGGTGAGTTCCTCCACCGTTATCACAAAGATAACTGCTGACTTAAAATGATGTGTCCTAGTGCTCTGCTGGAGAATCCTCCACCCCAAAAAATGCACTGACAGCAGAATGACTCGCAGACAGAACTCGAGGAAATTCTATCGATTGCAGTAAGGAAAAGAGAACGGCCTTGTCTTTGTGGGAGGATCTTGTGGGCAAGACGTTCTATTAATCGATACATATCTTCACATCATTCGAAGACATTATCGTCCGTACCCCTTTTTGACTAGTTATTAATTTGATTTCTGTTGACGTAGTTCATGTTTGTCAGAAATACGTGTTTTTTAATCTTATTTCATCTTTTGAATTTTTCATTTGGTTTTATATGTCATTTTGTTAAAGGGCCAAAGGTAACATTTTGATAATGTGCAATTGTAAGGCGTCAAAGAGTTTCTTTTCAAGGAAATTTATCATTATTTTAAATCATAAATTTAACGACTTTTTTTTCATAATTTATTTACTATGAATATTTATTTTGGTATAAAATTACTGAATTTTGGATCAAATTCATATTTCTAAATGAGTTAAAATGTCGTTGGAGACTGTCTCGCATGGTGAAGCAACATTTTGTTTAAAACAGATGATCAGCTAAAGCCCATTATTTATATTTTTTGTACGAGAATATATACATTTTAACGCAGATATAATGAATTTCAATTATACAATGTAAATGTGCTTTCTCCTTCGTCACTGTCTCGGCCTTTGATGGCCAATTGGTCATCGCTCTAGCCTTTGGTACCAGGCTTCAGCTTTGAACGACTGGCGGTCCATGAATGTTTGTTAGTGGTATGAAATCGACTTTAAACTGTAATCATGGTTTGTTTGGATTAAAGTTTGCCGAAAAGGATCGTAGGTGACAAACCAAACTTACTCACCCTTAAAAGAGCACCCTCCTGTGGCGTTCAGGAGAAATAGTCTATTGGACTCGAGACTCTCACCCTTTGGGGGAGAAGTACAACCAACCAAGTGTTTCTGTTGTGAAACGTTTAGTTTATAGTCTCCATCATACCGAAAGGAAATATATTAAGCGCATCCTGGGCATTAGTTGGCCTACAGATTCTCAACAGTGGAATGTAGGCCAACACAGGTATTTCAACGCACCCTGCATAATTTTAAAATTTTTGGTTTAGAAGTGGAGTTCTTCCACTAATTTATAATTATATGTCTTAATGTTAAATAGTGTGTGTTTCTAATTGTATGTGTGTGGTGTTGTGCGTTTGCTAAATACAGCTGTGAGTTGTCAAACCTGTGTCTCAAGTATCTCAACCCAACCATAACCAGTTACAAACACTAACATTACAACAGTATATGCACACTACAGCAGTATATTTTATTAATAAACATAATTTTAGTATTCTATATTTATATATCCTGGGCATAATGGCAGTGTGGTGCCAGGCATGATGGCAGTGTAGTATAGCTCTCTGGTGCTTTTATGCCACAGGTTTCGGTTTCAAGTAATGTCTCAAGTAATCTCATGTATTTTTGTAGTGGTTCAGAATCCAATTTAAACACTAGTAACCGATTTAATATATAATTCTGCAGATCGTTGGGAGTAGGGCTGACAACTCTGCCCCTAAAAGAAAAAGCAGCTCCTATCTTGAAATCTGCCAGTTTGAGGGGCTGTTGCGACAGTGAAGAAGAATAATAATTATATACTCGCTGAAGACCATCGCAACAAATCGTAATTTATCTAAGATATGAGAGGTTCTCTTATTAATATATTTTGTAATTCCATTTCAAAGTAAGAAATATATAAAAAAATGTTCATGTAAACATATACACTGAAGTGACAAAAGTCACGGGATACCTCTAATATCGTCTCGGCCCTCCTTTCGCCTGGCGAAGTGCGCAGCAACTCGACGTGGCATGGACTCAACAAGTCGTTGGAAGTCTTCTGCAGGAATATTGAGCCATGCTGTCTCGATAGACGTCCATAATTGTGAAAGCGTTGATGATGGTGCAGGTTTTGGGCACGAACAGACATCTCGATGATGTCCCATAAATGCTCGATGGGATTCATGTCGGGCGATCTAGGTGGCCAGATCATTCGTTGGGGTTGTCCAGAATGTTCTTCAAACCAATCGCGAACAGATTGGGCCCGGTGACATGGTGCATAGTCATCCATAAAAATCCCATCGTTGTTTGGTACATGAAGTTCATGAATGGCGGCAATGGTCTCCATTGCAGCTGAACATAAGCATTTCCAGTCAATGTTCGGTCCAGTCGCACCAGAGACCAAGTCCACGCCATGAAAAAGCAGCCCACACCATTACGGAGCCACCACCAGCTTGAACAGTGCCTTTGCTGATAGTTTGGGTCCATGGCTTCGTGGGGTCTGCGCCAAACTCGAACCCTACCATCAGATCTTACCAACTGGAAATCGTGACTCATCGGACCAGAGCACGGTTTTCCATTCATTCAGGGGACTGAACTGTTGCTCACGTGCCCGAGAGAGTCGCTGCAAGCGATGTCGTTCTGTCAGTAAAGGCACTCGAGTCGGTCTTCTGCTGGAATAGCCCAGAAAGCCAAATTTTCTCCGCACAGTTCTGTGAACCAGTGACAAGTCCCTTGTACGTTCCATTACTGATTTCGCGGTTTATTTGCACGCAGTGTTGCTTCTTGTTATTCTGTTGGGAATTTACGACCTCGTTGCAGACGTCACGCCGGTCAGTCGTTAGAGGTGCAGGCGGTCGACCACTGCGCTGTCCATGGTGGGATGTTATGCCTGAAATTTCATACCTCGGCACACTCTTTTTGACACAGTGGATCTGGGAATGTTGAATTCCCTTAACGATTTCCGAAATGGCATGACCCATGCGTCTAGCCCAACTAACATTCCGCGTTCAAAGTCTGTTAATTCCCGTCGTGCGGTCATCATCACGTCAAAAACCTCTTCACACGAATAACTTGAACAGAAATGAAAGCTCTGCGAAAGCACTGCGCATTTATACCTGTTCTACGCGATGCTACTGCCATCTGAAAATTTGCATATTGCTCTCCCATGACTTTTTATCACTTCAGTATATGTAAATTAAATATAAATCACAAAATTTCATAACTTTTGAAAAGCATTTAAATGCATAACACAAATTAAGAGTTCTTAAACTTTTAAAGATTAATTATTTATATTACTGAAATTAAAAATAAAATATTTTACATTTTACTGTGATGCTGAACTAAAACTTGTAATATAGGTTTAAATATTTTTTTTCCAATTACACCTGAAATTCTTACATTAATGATTATGAAAGATATTAAATAAAAAGCGCTTTAAATTTTATTTCCCAAACCTAAAACTAATAGAAAATTTAATTTGAATAAATTGAATCATTTATCATTTTAATTGAAATCTTGACATGAATTAATAATAGAATGAATGAATTTAAATAAATATCATTATTTTACATTTTTAATTATTGCAAAAAAATGCATTTCACGATTTCGTTTTACAACTAGAAATATATTTATTTTAAAGTCTCTACAAAGAACATTTTTATTCTATCAAATAATGTGCAGAATAATTAATATTAATAGTTTTTCGAAAAAATGAATTTTGGGTAATAGAAGAGGACAAAAGAATGGATGTTTATATATTAATACATTGATTAATCAAAAGGCGTTAATGATTTTGATGGAAATTGAAATTTGGAAACTTCTTTTTAGAAACAGAATCACTGGAGGAAAAAATAATTAGATAACAGTAATTATACGAGGATTAATGATATATATTTTAAAATAAATTAATTCAAAGGAAATAAAAAATATGAAATCGATTTTAAGTAATGTTTAAAAACAAACGAAGTACACGATTTTTATATTGCATATAAAATACTTTTAGCATTAAATGTTGTTCAAAGCAATTCTAAAAGCAAGGCCAACTTTTGTATCAAAACCAATGGATTACGTTTTTAAGAATGTGGTCACAGATGAAAACATTACAATTTGTAACTATTAAAGATTTTATGAAGTTATGATTTTTACCTATTATTATATTATTATTACAATTATTATCTACACATATATAACTACACACATATACTCTCAAGAGCCAAAACATTATGACCACCTGTCAATAACGAGTTGGCCCACTGTTGGCGCGCAACTCAGCTTCAACCGCCTTGGCATGGATGTCACAAGTTCTGGTAGATGGCCGGAGACAGATTGTACCAGACCAAATCCGAGATATTGCGAATTGGTGGTCTTTGAACTTGAGCTGCCGTCCCAGGACGTCCCAAATGTGTTCTATCGGATTAATAACAAGGAGGGGAGTTAGGGTGGCCAGGACATTAAAGTGGAATTCAGCATCATGTTCCGGAACCACTCCCAACACAATTTTAGCCTTGTGACAAGGGGCGTTGTCTGTTGGAGCATTCCATTTCAGCTGAAAACAGACGCCATGTAAAAGAGTGCAACTGGTCCGCAATGATGTTCAGATACCCTGTAGCATCATGGTCTGCTCTACCACAACCACGGGTCCCAGAGACGCCCAAGAGAACGTCCCCAAAAGCATAATACCGCCACCACCGGCCTGTGTATGACCACACTGTACATGAGCGAGCAACTGTTCGCCTGGAAGACGGCGTATTCTGACACGGCCATCGGCCTGATGAATGACAAACCGTGATTCATCTGACCAGGGCAACTCTCTCCCACTGATCCATGGACCAGTCACGATGTTCCCTGGCCCCAGCGCAGGCACAGTTGGCAAATGACGCTTGGTCAGCAAAGGAACATGAGTGGGACGTTTGCTGCATAGCCCCATATCCAACAGTGTCCGCTGAACAGTGCGCTCCGATACTATTCTACTTGGCCCTGCATTGTATTGGGCTGTCAGCTGAGCCATTGTCTGGCTCCGGTTTTGCTTCACCATGCGAGCCAGTCTCCGACGACCTTTTCTGTGATAGCGTGTGGACGTCCAACACCATGTCGTCTACTGCTGGTTTCACCGTCATTCATCCACTTTTGCATATAAGTACTTCGGCAACTGCAGATCGCAAACAACCACGAGTCGTGCAGTTTCGAAATACTTGTTCCAAGCCTTCGAGCCATTACAATCTGCCCTCTATCAAAGTCGCTTAGGATCCGCAGCCTTTCCATCACACAGAAGTAAGAGAACGAATGATTCTTCAGACTCTCCAGCAGCAGTTAAATACCACTTCCACCTGATCACGTGTCTTCCACGTCATCCAGGCAAGTTCATTGTAAAAATGTAGGGGTCATAATGTTTTGGCTCTTGAGAGTGTATATAAATATATATATATTTATAGTAGGCATATATATATATATATATATACATTGTTCATAACTAATTTAATGCTCCATGCTTTAAAAAAATACTCTCAATACAGAAAAAACAAATCAGAGATTATTGAGCTATGATATCTTTCTTGAAATCGGTTTTGGGAATGTTTTTTTTTTCTTCTAGATATTAAATCCAGGGAGCAGTTTTATCGTGTGTAGTTGGCATGTATGAGAGACCAAGTTCAAATTCGCTATCGTTAATCAGGTCCAAAATTCGTACGCTCGTTTATAATAAAATATTTACTCTTATCATAACAGGGAGATTGAATTATTAATGTGACAGTGTATATAAGAATATGTCATTAATAAGCTTACTGGCATGAGCTTTCTACCAGCATGTGACACTTAGATGTGGGACATAGTTATATTTAACACGAAGAACAACGATAACAACAACAATAATAACAGAATGCCCTTTCAAGAAAGCTAAAAGTTTAAGGCCTTGTCAGAGATTATTATTTCGTTATGTACAACATGAAGCAAATAACAGTTGCCACTTAAATAATAAATTAATTCACACGCACATCAAACTTTTTTTATCATTCATAATAAATAATTATATAAGGAATTCTATCTCTTATTTCGAAGAACCTATGAGGGTAGTGCATGTTTAGGTTACGTAATATTTCCACCGCGCAAACAAATTGCCAAATTTCGACATTGCCACTCATGTTCGTAAGAGCGCAATGCAGGTTTTCTTCCCCGTTGAAATATACTAAATAAGCGATTTAAAGTCGTATTATTCAGTTAAACAAGATATATATATATATTCTATTTACATTTTCAAAGGACCTTAATGGACGAGTATCTACTCGCTCTGGCGCTTGGTGCCACATGTTTCGGGGTCGAGTCCCGGCTGGGGGGCCATACATGTTTGTAGTGGTTCGTAATCCACTTTAAGCCGTAGGTGCCGGTCTCATATGACTGTAGAGCATCGCGGAGTCAAAGTCAGACTTCTACCTACGGGTACTCATCATAACAGAAGCTACTTCCCTTCCCCTTCAACCATGGGTACATATGGGCTGGTGAGCTTCTTGGCCTAGATGTCTGCCAAGAGGGATAAGAAACAACAACACAATTTAAAAATATGTAGCCATTTATTGTCCAGGAATTGCAGGTATTGCAGGATCAAAGATAATTAAATATAAACAATTAAGAAGAAATGTACGTAGGTAGAATATTTTTTATTTATTAGCATGTAATTACAAGGGTACAAATTTAAAAATAAGATTATCTTTTTCAAATTAATTTTTAATAATTAACTGCAGACTACATGAATAAGCTGCATAAAAAAAAATTATATATATATATAGTATAATTTTTGCATGCATACAAATAATCAAAATAATGGGAACACTAAAAATAAAAATAAGGCTATATTAATATGCGAAATTATGAATGCGTCTAGACATCGAACTGTACAAAATCTGTATTGCGTGTAAAGAAATATATCATTTCTCATGATGAAATCATGTAAACTCCAGTACCAGTACCAGTAATGGTGGCTGTGGCAGATATCTATCGTAGACTCTACCACTCCACAATAGACAGCAATACATTTATTGAGGCCCGGGAACTGTGACAGCAAAACGAAGATGTATGCTCGTCTTCAAACTGCATTTGAACAGTATGCATTGAATAGATATTTATCATCCTAGAAAACTGCATTCCCTATAAAAACTCCATAATAATGTATTCCATGTATAATGTGTTCCATATACTGAGACCGAGTGGGCGAGGGGCTAGCGCTCTTCGCTCGGTACGACAGGTTTCGGATTCGAGTCCCAACGATGCAATGGATGTTTGTAGTGGTTCGAAATCCACTTTTAAGTCCAGTACTCCGTAGGTCTTGGTCTAATAAGGTCATAGATCGTTGCGGGGATATTGTTACATTGCGTCCGTAGCTTATCTTCAAGCTGCACGCACTTTTTGTGTAGTGCTTAGTGACTAACGTCGGTGCAGGGCTTGTCTTAAGGCATAAAAGACAACTGTCTAAGTGTTTGCCAGCTGCATTAGAACATAAAAATGTATATCCTACTACTACACCACATCACTGTGCCTAGAGCTGAGTTACCGCTTTACAGTTTGCGAATGATGTGAGTAAGAAGTCTGATTTTGTTCTGTGACGCTCTACGGTCATATTACACCTGGACCTAATGTTTAAAGTGGATTCCGAACCACTACAAACATCCATGGTATCTCCGGGATTCGAACCCGATATGTGTGGTACTGAGCGCCAGAGGGCTAAACCACTCTCGGCCATCAGGCCCACGTGTATATCCTAATGTTTTCATGGTTATACATTGTTAATTAAAATGTCATAATTGGTTGAAATGGTCACATAATTACATACGGACTTATTGTGAGGGATAAGACCTACAGAAAATTAGGAGATCTCTTCTCATATTATTACAGACACGCCTCCATGCTTCATATTGTGGAGTAAAACCTAATGATATGAATGTGAATGCATTCCCCAGACGTCTTTGTAGTGGGGAGCAATGTGAAAGACGATTCATAGTATTCATAGTTCATTAGTACTATCTCATATAGTACAATATGAGATAACTGCTCAAATTATGCTTCACAGACGCGAGAGGAAAACGTGAGAAGGTGAAAATATGAACATGATTTTATGCCAAATCCTTATTTACAAAACATTATATATGTGTAAAACTCTGGGGAGAAGTTAACTTTCCTTCTCAGTATTAAAAATAAATTTTTCGAAAAAAATGACCATTTTAAAACACTAATTTATTACAATTTAATAAAAACAAATAAATGATAAGCAAAACTTCAAAATACTGACTTAAAAGGTTCGAATTTGAAAGAACGACAAAATACTTAATGATGGATAGCTGTGTTGATGACTTACTTACAAACCTATTTGGCAAGCATTATTCTCTTAAAAAAGGTTTCAAGAAAAGATTTCGTACGTTTAATTTTCAATCCCCATTAATGGTTTATTAAATTAATTATTTATTATTTATTCTTAAATTAATTTCAAATAATCAACTCCACACAGACTATTTAGAGGCAGCCGAATCTCATAAGCTGCAATGGAATTGTTTTTAAGAAAGAAAACAGTGGCGTAACGATAGGGTGACAAGACTGGCAAATGGCCACGTGCCCTGGCTCAAGCAGAGAGGATCTGAGTACAGGAAAGACCTAATATTTATTATTACAAAAATATAGTAAACTTTATTATTTCTGTATTTAATAAAATTTAAGTTACTGAAGTGATAATTAAAAGAAAATGTGTTTCAAAAAATTTGAACGTATTCATTTGTATGAAAATATATCGCCTCTGTTATTAATAGTAATAGAGTTACGCAAGGGTAATCTCGATGCTATTGACTTCCCTTATTTCCGGTTCGTGAATAGATAATTACAAAATAAAAATGGGTATTCCCTGCTGCCACTAACGGATCATTTTTTAATTATTCACTTGTTATGAAATTCCCCTGATTCTTGAATACGTACTTGCAAAATTAAATAATTAATTCTCGCTGGCGAGATTTCCAGAAAGTGGGGAAATCATTTTGTTCGTGGTTCTCCATACGTCACTATTATCTTACTTTTTTGTTTCATCGGATCAGTGATCAGTCGTAAAGTTAATTAATTGATTGTGGAAATTAGATATAACATGTCTAGTAATATAAACTATCTTAGTGGGAGTGGAAAAATAAAAAATAAAGATAAAATTTGAACAAAAAAAGTTACCTAAAATAAATCAATGCTTTGAGTATGAGGAAAATGAGGCAGAAATGAAGAAATTAGCATTACCGAAAGTGATATTATTACAGATCCCGACAACATTGATCTAAATCAACCACGGCCCTGTACAAGCCATACATATAAACAAAGTGATGTGAAGGGAAAATATTTTATTTTCGCCATACATTACACGAGTCATTTTCAAATACTAAATGATCAAGTGAAACGGTTTGTGATCGAAAATGAACATTGCAAACCTAAAGGCACCTTTTAAATAGTATTTTATTAAAAGGAAAAAGCAATGATGATACTTTTACCTTGAGGAGACCCAATTCAAAAATTTACCATGGACCTCAGATGGTATAGTTAAGCTGCTGAATGAAAATAACATTGACATTAACCCTTTATAGTAGCCCACCATGAAAGTTATCCACCCTCCTAGTTTCTCGGAAATATTCTTTGGCGCAACATCGCTGTTTGGCACTTTTACGTGAATAAAAGATAAAAAATCATTAAGAAAGGTTAGCCATTTATAATGAAAGCTCTCTTTGAATGGTAGAACTATATTTATTTTTATAACTGGAAGAATTTTTCTGTGGAATATCACAGGCAGCACCTGGAAATTCTGTATAGGGCACCTGTTGAATACAACTGCTTTAACATAATAAAATATTGTAAGCAATGCATTCTCCTGATTATGTAAATATTTTAATCATAATAAGTATTAATATTTATATTAAAAACAGACATTGAAAACTCTTTAAATAAATATTTAACATTATAGTTGGAAAATTTCATAATTGCAGGCTATATAATAGATAAATGTAATGCTTACTCAGAAAAACTATAATTATAAATCTTTAAAACATAATAGATGATTAGAAATGAATCTTTTAACATTATCGATGGAAATGTTTCATTATTTCCGGAAATATAAAAGATAATTTGAATATTTACACAGAAAAAATATAATTACTGACTTTTAAAAACAATGTTTGCTGAAAGTCAAAAATTGTTACATTTAAGATCATTACTTTAAAAACGTTCGATTAAAATTAATAAAATTATCATAATCTCGGACATGGAAATTTACATTATAATTAAATCATTCACTTGAGGACATTATGAAAGAGGAGGAAAAATTTTAATTACTCAATTATCGAACTCATAAATGAGAAATGAAGAAATCATCAAAAAAGATTAAAGATTTTTTTAATGAAGTCTTTTTAATAATAACTACTAATTTTTGTTCATCTACAGTTTGAACTATTTTTTATTACACAGTACTCGGTTTTTCGCTACCGAAATAATTAAATATTTTACACAATCTTTCCTAAATATGTCACATATTTTCTAGTTAAGTTAATTTAATTTATTGGTAAATTAGTGTCATAAAAATACTCTTATAATAAATCTACCATATATGATTTTGAAGGTGATTTTGTAACTGATTTTTGCTTTAAAACTATTTGTAAACTTCAGCTGAACTAAAATATTTTAATAACTAAATTTAAAAATAATAAAATAAAATTTACAATAAGTGTTCTCTTTCATATATATATATATATATATATGATTTACATTTAAAGAAAAAAATGTTTTAATAAACTCTGTTGTGTCCGATACCTTAGATTGCATTTTTTGGATTAGATTGAAGAATTAATGCCATAATAAATACTATTATAAAATCACCCATATGTGATATTTTAACTGATTTTGCATTAAAATTATTTGTAAACTTCAGTTGAACTAAATACTTTAGTAATTAAATTTAAAAATAAAATAAAATTGGGCAATATATGTTCTTTCTAATATAACACATATATACGTAGATATACCAGAAGTGACAAAAGTCATGGGATAGCAATATGCAAATTTTCAGATGGCAGTAGCATCGCGTAGAACAGGTATAAATGCGCAGTGCTTTCGAAGAGCTTTCATTTCTGTTCAAGTTATTCATGTGAAGAGGTTTTGACGTGATGATGACCGCACGACGGAAATTAATAGACTTTGAACGCGGAATGTTAGTTGAGCTAGACGCATGGGTCATGCCATTTCGAAATCGTTAGGGAATTCAACATTCCCAGATCCACTGTGTCAAGAGTGTGCCGAGAGAGTATGAAATTTCAGGCATAACATCCCACCATGGACAGCGCAGTGGTCGACCGCCTGCACTTAACGACCGAGACCGGCGACGTCTGCAAAGAGTCGTAAATTTAACAGATAAACAACACTGCGTCAAATAACCGCAGAAATCAATGTGGGAACGTACAAGGGACTTGTCTGTTAGAACTGTGCGGAGAAATTTGGCTTTCTTGGGCCATTCCAACAGAAGACCGACTCGAGTGCCTTTACTGACAGAACGACATCGCTTGCAGCGACTTCGTGGGCACGTGAGCATATCGGTTGGTCCCTAGATGAATGGAAAAACAGTGGCCTGGTCCGATGAGTTACGATTTCAGTTGGTAAGAGCTGATGGTAGGGTTCGAGCGTGGCGCAGACCCCACGAAGCCATGGACCCAAACTGCCGGGCAAGGGGCACTGTCTCAAGCTGGTGGTGGCTCCGTAATGGTGTGGGCTGTTTTTCATGGAATGGACTTGGTCCCTCTGGTGCGACTGACCGAACATTGACTGGAAATGCTTAAGTTCAGCCATCACTTGAGATCACTCTTGCAGCCATTCATGGACTTCATGTACCCAAACAACGATGGGATTTTTATGAATGACAATACGCCAGGTCACCGGGCCACAACTGTTCGCGATTGGTTTGAAAGAACATTCTGACACCCAACGGAATGATCTGGCCACCTAGGTCGCCCGACATGAATCCCAATGAGCATTTATGGGACATCATCGAGAGTCTGTTCGTGCCCAAATCCTGCACCATCAACGTTAGCGCTCACAATTATGGACGTCTATCGAGACAGCATGGCTCAATATTCCTGCAGAAGACTTCCAACGACTTGAGCGCTGAGTCCATGCCACGTCGAGTTGCTGCACTTCGCCGGGCGAAAGGAGGGCCGACACGATATTAAGAGGTATCCCATGACTTCTTTGTCACTTCAGTGTATATATATATATATATATATATATATATAGAACTCGTATGTTTAAAGTTAACTTAACCCTTAAGATTCTTTATATTTTACATCTCTGGAGTGGATAAAACGAGAAAATTTCGCATTGGCACTGATGCGTAGGCTACTAGGATGAGATAATAAAAGTAGATACTATAAGGAGATTATCTCAAGATTTTGTAGGTGTTCCTTTCCGGTCACTTTTGGCTCTGTGGTGATGGTGGTCTTCAATTTCGCAATGTTTGTCTCTATCAGCAGCAGACAGAAAAACTTTAGGACAATCGTCAATCGGACATGGCAGAAGACTAGGTAAGTGTGTTTCTTCATAATGTTCTCGCAAGCGAGATGAACCTATAAATAGTCTGTCGCAGAATTTGCATGAGTATCTACCATCACTGTCGGGCTCTACTTCAGAGTCTAGAGTCAGTGGTTTTCGACAACATCGGCTGCCATCGTCTTTCTCTGGAGAAAATGACGAAGGTGACGATGATTTGGGTCTTGGGCTTGGTGTCGAACTGATGGAGCTGATTGGAGTATCATCACGCCCGTCTGATATTCTTGTGCCACCTTCGTGTAATGAAGAGCCAGAGGTTGAGGTTGGTGGTACCATGAAAGCCGGATGAAAGGGATTAATCATCCCAAGTGCACCTGCTGCTCCTAGAGGGTTACTAAATGGCGGAGAGGACAAAAACCCGTCACCAAATCTAGAATGGTATAAATTGATAGGACTATCGTACATGCGGGGAAGTATTCATCTCTGAGCGGCATACCTGCATGTGGAAACGGGAATAAAGAACTTTTGTCAAAGTAATGCCCTTTATCAGCAGTAGTGGATAAAAGTTTGCGGTGCAGGTTAAGATTCGCACTATGTCGATCACGACTTCGTTTAGAAGGAAAGGCTGCATTACATCCTTCAACAGTGCACTTGTGCATCAATTTCAGATGCACGTTCTGGTAATGGGTCTTGACTCCAAAGTGGTTCTGAAATATTTTTCCACATGCAATACAACGCCTAGGATTCTCTTTATCAACTGGAATATCTACAGCACCTATCATAGATGCATCTCTGTAAACTGGAAGCAACGACATTTGTCCATCTGGGTCAGAATCATTTGATGAGAGACCCATGCCACTACTGGGGGATTTGCAATGGTACTGGTTGAGATTCAGTTAGAGGAAGATGAGATCGCCTCTCACGAGGAATATCATGCATATTTGAGGATGGATTAGAAGCTAAACCTAGACCCGGAGCATGGTAAGAGATTCCAGTGGTAGATGCAATATGCTGCGAATAACTAGGTTTAGTTGAGTTCAATAGTCCTGTAAAAGCACCTAAAGACAATGTTTCTAAATATCTCAAAGGACTTTCTGAAACCTCTTCCGTTTCGTGATTATTTTTAATAATCGGTTCTTTTATGTTTGATTGACAAATCTAAAGAACTCACTTCTTCTTTAACTGTAAATTTGTCCATTGGAAAATTTGGAGTAGGAATTGTTTGAACGCTGGGTGATTTAATTTCAACTTTTTCTTCAGATTTAGGAGTATTATGAGTAGTAAGCGCTGGAGAATGATGAGGAATATGGGTTGAAATCGAAGTTGGGAGTTTTAAAGATGAGTTAGGCAGTGGACTATAGACCCTTACATCTTCATCTTTTGAATCATCTTCTAATAAATCAGAACTAAATCATCAGATTTTGACAACATTCCATTGTCATCTACGAATGTATCACTACTGCTATCATCAGTTGAAATATATTGTAAGTCATCATCACTGGTGATTGTGGCACACTTCGTAGGATTGAAACTCTTCCCTTTTCGTACGCCTTTATTATTTACAGAAGTATTTCCGTTTTGATCATCTTTCATGGACAGATCTATTCCCTCATCTCCTTCATTGCTGACATCTCCATTGAGTTCATATCGTGACTTTTTAGTAAGAGACAGAACCTCATTTGGCGAGTTCAGATTCAATTTTCGACGAAGGGAAAATGATAAACCTGGTTGCGACATTCCTGCCTCGCTCGCTAAGTCATCCATGGTGCTGGATGGCAAGTTTGGTTCCATCTTGATGTGAGTGTTATTGGTGATAGAACGCCTGTCTTCGCACTCACGGTCGGAAGGCAAGGGAGGAGGAAGTGACAGAATATTATCTTTTCCACTACCATTGTTGAAGTTCATCAAAGTGGAAGGAGGGATGAGAGGAAACGGTAAGGAACTTCTACCATCGTGGTGTGATAATTTCCTCCTCAGGTTTGGTGTGTGAAGTTTAGGGTTGGGATTCGCGCTGTGCCTGTTGCGACTCCTGCGAGAACTGAACATCATATTGCAGCCATCCACAGTACACTTGTGCATCTCACGAAGATGAACGGCACTGAAATGAATCTTGAGGGCACCCTTGTCACAGAAAGTTTTCAAGCAGACGTGACACTGCACACGCTTCTTGCCAGTGGATGGATTGGTTGTCAAACCACTCAGCATGAGGGGATTCCACCTGCGTTTCATGGGATTGGCGGATTTCCTCAAATGTCTCACTTTCTTGGCGGCATATATAGAGTCGAGGTGGCTATGTCCCATTCCAGAGTAGCTATGAGGAAGAGAAGAGTGCTGGGAGAGATTTATGGCCTCTGAATCGTTTTCGGACCCTTCGTCAGTAATACTGAAGTCGGATGTCATGCCTCCGAGTTGAGATGAGTTGTTCGATGTGGCGCATGTTTCGCTGAGGGTTGTCGTCTGCTGAGAAAAATAGGATGAAGTTATTAGTGATGATGGCGGTAATGTAATGGATGCAGAAGTGGCCGTAGGAGATGGTAGAGGCGTTGGAGACTGGTGAGGAAATTGTAGTCCTGGTACTTCACGAACGTCGGGACTATTATTTCGATCTCTCCTATAGTCGTATGGCTGCATGTTTTGGAGTTTGTTCAATGGGGAGGATGATAGAGGACTGTTTATAGGTGATCTCGTTACTGGTGACAGAGAAGTCGTTGAACTAAAAAAAAAAAAAAAATAAAATATTTTTATTTATTTAGAATAGTAGATGTTCAACTTATTTTTAATTTTTCTGTTGAAATCTAGAATACTGTACCACTGAGGGAAGTCGTCAATCTTGCAACCCGGAATATTTCGCTAATACTTCAGGGTTACAATACTGTAATTAGAGGAATTTGTCACTTCTTTTTCCGAATAATACAATGACTATTTTAATATTACTTTGATAGTTATTTGCAGAATTTTTATTTATAGTAAATAAGAACAGAAATAATTATTCCGATAAATTATTGATTATGAGATAAAAAGGATCAACTTCTGTCTCGTAAACATAAAATATTTTTTGACATAATAATGGAATAACTTTGGCGTAGTTATCGTTGTTAAGGTGATACATTTTTTATGAGAAAGCAAAATAAAATTCCACGTAATAATTTGGCATAAAAGCTATTTAGGAATAAAATTCTGGCAAAATAATTATATATTTTGGCGTAAAGGCAATTTAAAAAATAAAATTTAGCTTAGTGAAAAAATTTGGTGATAAAACGATAATTTTTGGCGTAAAAATATTTTTGGAATAAAATTGGCAGGATAGTGATAATATTTGGCATTAAATAATAAAATTTGACGAATAGCTCTTTGGCTACTTTTTGGCGTAATAGTAATTTTTAGCGATGAACTTTGGCGTATAATTACCTGGTACATTCATTATTATGCTTACTTGGTAACTTGACATTCTGGCGACGTATTTGGCACAAACGGTATAGGATTCTAGATTTTTACCAATTTCTTCTTATGTAAAATTGCTTTATACATTCTCATTTGCGCGACAGTAATTACTTGAAGAGTAATAATTGTACTTATTTTTAACGCATGGCCTTAAAAATTATCTTTTTTTTTTTTTTTTTTTTTTTTTGCATGCAATAGTGAAATACAAAACTTTTAAAAAAAAAGAACAAATTTCTTAAATTTATTTAAAAAAGCATTTATTAACTTAAACTTCATTTGAAAATTACAAATTAATTATAGATTTAATTTAGTTGACAGTTACAAATTATTGATAAACTCTGTAAATGCACCATGAAAATAATATTAAATCGCAAAATAACCTCTTTTAATTATTAAATTCTGCAATTTTTAAAACTGTTTCCAACAAAATTAAAAATCGGAAAAATAGTATCAGCATAATTGTTAACTTATAAACTCTTATTTGTTGCTCAGTTTCCGAAAAATTTTATGACTAACATGTACAGTTCATACCTGACACTGGAAGTAGGTTTGCTGGCTCTTGGAATCGGAGGTGTCAAGTTGACTGCGCTGCTCGTAGTCGGAGGAATGCAATTGAAAGCGGCGGCAAAAGGTAAAGGGGGAGGGACTGTGGATGATCGACCAGCCTTCTGAATGAACCTCTTTATGTCCGAATCGCTGTATTCTTTGGATTGTTCTAATCTTTCAGTCCCTTCTTGTAGCAGAAGCTGTTGCGCTATGGGCTTGGTCTCGCCAAATCTTAAGAACTGCTGCAGAATGAGAGGTTCTTCTTCCCTGGTGGGCATGCACCATCGTTCCAGGACCTGTCCTCGACTGTTCTGTTAAAAGAAAGAAAGGATTGCATGAAGCTAAAAATAACAATCAAAGGTATGGTATCAATAGTTCAGAGTAAGTAATGCGATAAAGCTTATTTATATACACTCAAGATCCAAAACATTATGACCACCCCTACATTTTGCAATGAACTCGCCTGGATGATGTGTCAGGTGGAAGTGGTATTTAACTGGCATTAAGTGGGGTATTAATACATGCAGGCGGGTTGAAGCTGTGTTGCGCGTCAAAAGTGCGCCAACTCGTTATTGACAGGTAGTCATAATGTTTTGGCTCTTGAGTGTATATATACATGCATAAGATTAATTCATTTTACTCACCACCAAAAAAAAAAAAATATTTTGCTTAAAGGCATCTGAATCAAATGAATAAAAATTTAGAATTATTGCAATTGAATTGTTTTTATATTTGTTTCAATTTCTGAAATAATAATAATCCTCATCATCATCATTAGTGGCGCAACAGCCTCAACGCGGGCGAGGCCGTCTGCCTACTGGCAGATTTCTAGACAATAGATGTTTTTTTATGTGGTAGGGTTGTCAACCCTACGCCCAACAGTTATGTTAGACTGGGACCAATGGTTTAAAGTGGATTCTGAACAACTGCAAACATCCATGGCACAGCCGGTTAAAACAATTGTCCTACATTAAATTAAAATTTCTCAATTGGTGGCATGCATTAAAAATGCCGCTTTTGAAAACGAAAGGACTCGGTGGTGATTGTTACAATATGTGTGTGAGTCTCGCATAGACATTTGAGCTATCTGGTTAAAAGTTTTCTTTCACATGACATGAGAATGCTTGCTATCATTTCCGAATGCCCTACCAAGAAAATAATGCCGCTCAGGGACTGCTTGTAGTGTCCCCGCGTACAATTTGAGATTCCCTTGATTATATTATTTTATATGTGTGCATAATCTATTATAACATTAATTGCAACACTTCGAATTTATTAATTGTCTTTCATTTGAAATAGATTTTTAATTGGCATCAAATTTTCACTGCACCATGCATACAAATTGTTATACACTGAAGAGCCAAAACATTATCCATGCGAGTTCATTGCAAAATGTAGGGGTGGTCATAATGTTTTGCTCTTGAGTGTATATTATTAAATTTAACCATACAAAGAATACGACAAAGGAGGAATTCGTACTTTTTATTGGCGTATTATAATTTGTTTTTAATATTACATTTAAACAACCACAAAAGGTCTTACATTACGATTGATAATCTGCTGTAATAAAATGTTGAAAACGCACTCGCACATTAAACGGAAATAGTTTTAATGACCTTAAAATTACTTTATACATATAAATCATATTTTTTGTGATAATAGCTTGGCCTTTTCTATTTGGTTATAACATTATTTCTAATGGCATGAAAAAAAGACAGGCCTTGTGTTCCGTGAAAGAATGAAAGTAGTGAAAAATAGCCAGTTTGGAGATACGGAGCCAATTGTAGTATGAAAACTACTGTGTATATATAGTAATCAAAAATTTTGGTTTTGTTCAATAATTTGCACTCGAGAACGTAACAGGGGGGCTGAAAAGTGCGTAGGCTGACACATAGATGGCGCTACTAGTATTAAATCCAATATGAATTTTATTTAGCCTTAACCTTCAAAAAGACACGTGTATAAATTTGACAGATGTTGCACTATTAGCATGTGAGTTATAGCATTTTTAGTGGAGCAACTTTTTTTTTTTGAACAACTTTAACTTTTAAAACTTAGTTTGAAAAAAATTGATAAAAAGGAATTTCGTGTGTTAATAAAGCATTGCTTTTAGGCCAAAAAAAATACTATTAAAGCCAAGGCTTGGCTTGATAAATATTATTTGGACTTTGCACCAGGAAAATCAACCGTAGAGAAGTGCTTTGCTAAATTTAAACGAGGCGAAATGAGCACCGAGGACGATGCACGCAGTGGACGCCCAAAGAGGCTGTTACCGACGAAAACATCAAAAAAGTCCACAAAATAATTTCTGATAACCGTAAAATGAAGTTGATTGAGATAGCTGAAGATATCAAAGGAACGTGTTGGATATATCGTGAATGAATATTTGGATATGCGAAAGTTCTGCTCAAAGTGGGTGCCGCGCGAGCTCACAATCGACCCAAAACAACAACGAATTGGTGATTCTAAGCAGTGTTTGGAGCTGTTCAACGTGATGAACACTAAAAATGCTATAACTTCACTAAAAAAATGCTATAACTCCCATACTAATCGTGCAACAGCTGTCAAATTCATACACGTGTCATTTGAAGGTTAGGGCTAACTAAAAATCATATGGATTTAATACTAGGAGCGCCATCTCTGTGTCGGCCCATGAACTTTTCAGCCCACCTGTTATTCTAACACAATGAGAAATGACTCAGAACGAAAGGTATGCGAGGGGATTGTTGCGGATATACGGTTATACTCCCTTCTGGGTAAACTAGCTACAATGGGCACAGTAATTTCGAATGACAAATTTTACAACAATGACAACAAATCAAAGCTGTGACTATACAATGTACTCCTGTCCCATGTATCGGTTCTTTGATATACTATCTTGAGTACTTAAAATTTTCTGAGTTTTGTCAGAGGCTTAACTCTGAGTATTTGAGAAACTTCTTAGGAGGTCCGTGTTTTTGTTACATGAAAGGAAAAATTGCAATGAAATATACCCCTATTCTAGATAAAGATATTAAACGTAAAATTTCCAGTCATAAAACAATAACAAGTTTAAGCAAGATTTTTTTTCCATTGCATATTAAAAAAAAAGTTCATGATTGAAAGTTTTCTAAAATTCACAGATACAAACTAAAAATGAAATAATTATATATTATTTTGTAAGCTGTCTTTGTACAAGTAATATAAAGAAAATTTCTTTTTTTTTCACTACATTGAAAAGTTTTTATATAATTTTCATTCATTTTTTTTTTTCAAGTTTATCTGGTGCCATCTATTGGTAACTTAATCTAAAAAAACTGGAGCAACTTAAATCTAAAATTAATTAATTAATTTAATTACTTGAATATTTGAAAAAACTGTGTTTACATCAGTGTCATCCACTACAAGTTAAAAAATATGTATTTGAACTTGAGTGGATGAATAAAAATCATTTTATTAACGATTGAAAATTTGAACAAGATATATATAGGGAGAGTGTCAACTAATAGAAGGAATGAAAAAAAAAAAAAAAAAAAGGTCATAATTGAAAGCTTTTTCTAAAATTCAAAGATACAAACTAAAAATGAAATTATTATGTTATTTTGTAAGCGGTCTTTGAAAAATAAAATTATTTCAAATGCTATTGATATATTATATTTAAACAAATAATTTTAATAAAACTATAAATCAGGGGTGGCCAACTCGCGGCCACATGCGGCCCCTCCTTAAATTCCATTCCGCCATTCATTAATTTAGTCGTACATTGTCACACTGGGCTTTAATAAACCGCATATTCTAATCGTTAACCACAATTTAGAACATAAAGCTCTCGCTTCTACAAATTACTTTGTTTTCTTCCTCAAGGTTATTTTAACGTCCCCATCGCTCAAAGAAAAGCCCTACTAATCCCCACCACCTAATAATAAAGTAAAACCACCTAAAAAGACAGACTCAGTCATCTTAATGAACTGTCGCCATAAATGACATAAAACGTGTCACGAGGCGATAAAAACACGTTTCTTTTTCTTTTTTTAACTGCAACCTTGTCTCCGGTGTGCCTCGGATTAGAAAGGATAATAATAACAAGGAATAATATTGTGACACTCGGGGTGGGCAAAAAATAATAATTCGTTAAAAAAAAAAGAAAAATACAATCACATTGTAGTTCTTCTTCAGCGGTGTTTAAAAAGAATAAACTGAAAATTCATTTTTTTATAACAAAAAGATGAAATATAATTTTGTTT
>BPLR01005344.1:0-25067 GCA_021605095.1 Caerostris extrusa | reverse complement strand
GCTACGTATTGCTGTGGAGAGTTCAGGTTTTCACTGGCAGTACGGATTGTAATAGGCTCCTTTTTCAGAAACGATTGAGCCTCTTGCATAGGCTGCGGGTTTGGGAGAGTCCTCCGGATTTTCTTCCGCACAATGCTGACGACTGCTCATAAAAAGCATTTTGAAAGTTCATGGTTGGGGACTTGTTAGCATGCACAGAACATGAGGCCAGCTAAAAGTATCCTAATTAGAATTTTTATTATAGATACATTGAACTATATTATATTAAGCTTAATAAATGAAAAGTGCAGGAAATTCATTTTCGCAAAAATACATTTGGGACATTTCAACAACAACAACAACAGAAAGAATTAGCAAATTGCATAAAGCTATATGAATACACCTGGCGACCTGATCTCCACAGCACCTAACACTTCCGCGCAACAACTGCCATAACAAAAGCGACGTAAAGCATTCAGCATTTTTGCAAATTCGAAAATGAATTAGTACGTTCAATAGACCAAAACAAGAAAAAAGTACATCTGGCTGATCACTGCACGTAAGCAGAAGGATGTGGGTAGAGCCTGTTACACACAGTTCAAAAGATTTGAATCTGAAAATAGGCCCCGTGAAACTCAGGAAAGATCTGGGTGAACCTCAAGTACAAAGTTGATGCATATAAGTCAAGAAAACAACACCTTATGAGGACATAAGATGAAAATAGTAGTGAGTCAAAGAACTTTTAAGACTGGCATTATGAAATTAAATAAAAACAAGTAATTATATATTTTCAGATTTTATATTCAAAATAACATTCATCTGCCTTCCAATACATTTTTTATGGCTGGGCTTAATAATGATTCCAAAGTACACCACACGAAACTATTGTTATAGTCACAATGTCATCAAAATATTAAATTGAAATAAGAGGCAAAGCAAGCAACTGATATATTCAGATCTTTTGTCAAGATTCGTCGCATCTTTAGAGAGTTGTGACTAGGTGCATTATCATGCAATTATTTTCAACCTGTGCATCCTGAACGAATGCGATGAATTCTGCTCATCAAACGTTTCAAAACGTGTAAATAATACTCCCCAGCAATGGTTTGCTAAGTCCAGTTGGAACACCGTGGATAATACCCTTACTATCGAAGAATGTGATGAGCATCGTTTTGATTTATGATGGAACTTTTTTGGCTTCAGGTGAGTTCATTTTCACTTTGTTTCCTGATCCTACTAAAAGCACGTTCATGTTTCATCATCTGTATCAATAGGAAGGTTTCAAGAAATCGATAGTAGCTTGCGCTAACTCTGGTAACACTAAATCTACTACGGAATACTATTCCTACTAATGAATGATGTCTTATGAAAGTGTCACCATTCAAAAACAACAGCACTAAAGAGCAGAAATTGTGAAATCAGACATCACTTTAGACCAGCGGTTTCCTAACTTATTTGCCCTACCGCCACCACTTTAAAACAAATTACTTAACGCCCCTTTGAAAATTATCGTTTCAAAATTATATAGTTATTTCTATACATATCTAAATATCTGAATGACATCTACAACATAGTAATGAATAAGACTCTTCGAAACTTGAAATTATGTGGATGCTTTATATTAAATTACTATATTTATTTTTTAGTTAAATTTTTAGTATTTATTTAGTATTTTTTTATTAAACATTCCCAAAATGGTCCATCATTCCAGTATCTGGCTGGTCTAGGGCACTGTATTATCATGGGGGAACGTCAGTCATTAATATTCATAATTATTTTAGTCCTTATATCATTGCACTAATGGTCTAAGCTCGAATTCATTTTAGTGCATAGACTCTGCTGTGCACCACTAAAGATAATTATTTTAGTTATGCTTTTAGACAGTGCTTACAACATTGCATCAAACTTGTGCTCAGACAAGTACAAAATATTGTTTATCACTTAGATAATGCTGCACCAATAATCTAAGCACAGCTAATTATTTTGCAAACTTGCATAGTGTTTAGATCATTGCGCAGCTAATTATACAGTTTAGATAGTGCTTTCCTAGGATCATTGGGTGCAGCCAATTATTTTACAGCTTAGATAGTGCTTAGATCAGTGCGCAGTCGAGATTAATTTTTTCTTAGCCAACGATGCCCGAAGGTTTCTCACATTTCGATTTTGGTACTGTGACTGGATTGACATGAGAAACCGCCAGCTATTTCAATATTTTTTGGGAAAAGGGGAATAACCATTTTTGGGATTTTGGTAATAAAAACATTCTCACTCTTCCCCGCCCGATGAACCTGCACTAAGAAATACACTTTATTGCAATTCGTAATATTACTACATTCATTAAAATTATGCCCCTGTGGTATTCATGTCCAATAAGATCTCAATACGTTTTTATGAAATTCCCCTTATTTGCCCCTTTTCCTCGATTTGCTTGTTTCCGGGCTTAACACAAATTGAAATTTTATATTGCTGCTAATGACTTTTCCCCCAACCCGAAAGCAATTTCTTTCCCAGAAGCTGGACAAGGCTGACGGAAAATGCGCCGCGCAATTCCCGCCGCAATTAAGTCTTAAATCACCCCACTTGAAAAACAATCTTCCGTTCTTGAGAAACGAACTTTTCATAACGCGGCCAACACATGTTCGCAGGTAAGACACTTCGCCATTAGGGTGAGAAGAAGTAGTGAAGATGCCTCTCCCTTTTAATATCCTGATTGCACATACTCAAGTACATCAACCAAGAAATGGAACGTTAAAGTGAGATTTTCATTTATTGGGGGAGGGGAGGGGGATAGATAATAAATAAAAATCGTGCTGTGGTACAATTTATTTTGAGGAAGGGGGAGACGACAATGAAAAAGTTGAAATAATTTTTTGTGCTTGATTACGCAATTTATTTTAGGTAGGTATTTATTGAATTGTGAACAGCCTTTAGGTCAAAGCCAGCATATTTAATAAAATCACTATAATGCAAGTTTCTCTCACTTTAATTAGAAATTCAATGAAGTATTGATGTTACTTTCAAGGCCTTGCCGCCTCGCTGTAAACTCCAGTAAGACGCATACTGAAAGATTCCATGAATGTGAATTAATTAAATATTTTGCATAGATAGGGATATTAATAATAAATATGGTGGTTTGGTATATCATTTTATGAGTGACTATGTTGTGCAAGGGAAGGCTATGATTTAGATTCCCACCAGCCCAGTGCAGGTGGGCTGCAATAGGGTTCTTCTGTACGTGAGCGCCACTGAAGTCCTCCTAAACGGCTTGACCATGATTTTGATGGAATTTGGTGTGTGTTTCCAGTGGGTCACTGGATGGTTTAGAGATTCACAATTGGGCATTGTAGATGGTGCTGCAATCCCTGAAATAATCTTTACATAAGTGGTAGTAAGGGTGTCTTCCCTAGACAGCTATCGTTTTAACTTTCCTTTAACATCCTGAATGCATTACATCATCATAACAAGAAGGCTCAAGAAATAGAATCACAAAGAGATTTCATCACAAAGTAAGGGGAAGGAACAAAATAAAAATCGTGCTGTGGCACAATTCTATTGAGGGGAGGGGGACCAGAGTAATGTGGTAGAGGACAATGAGAAAAAATTGAGCAGTTTGGTACCTTCGATTTACATAATTCTATTTAGGTAGGTATTTATTGAATTAGAACGAAGCTTTTCGGGTCAAGTTCGCCCATTTATCATAAAATCACCATAATGCAAGTTTCTTCATTTTAATTGTTCAATGCTGTATTTGGCTGATGTTACTTTGCTTGGCTGAGGTCATAAGCTCAGTGCGTCGCAAACTCCAAGAAGACATACATTGAAAGATGCTACGGAATGCGTGAACCACTCGAAATGATCACCATGACAGATAGGATACTAATTTCGCATAAACAGTACTATGGATTTTATATCATTTTTCAGTGACCTGTAAGCTGTGGAAAAGGAAGTGTGTGCTGCACATGCACGCATTTATATACATATGTGTGTGTGTATGTATACAGATATGTAATCTGTGTAAGTAATTCTTCCTGGTGGCATGAGCGTGTTTACCACTCGACCTCCTAAGCGGTATTTTTTGTACTTATTTTAATCTTATTTCACCTCACTTAGTTTGCCCATCCATTCTGCAAATCGTTAGGAAAACAGATTTGCAAATGGAAGGAAGTGAATTGAATGCAGATATCTTTGCTGATTGATTTCGCCCAGATGGAAGTGCAGAAACATCAAGTAGGAATTTAATCTCTCTGAATTATGTAACCTATTTATTGAAAAAAGAGACTAAATGTGGATGTAGTTTAAGAAACCGTGTGCACTACTGGATACTAAAAATTATTACTACATATATGCATCTATGTTTGGATACAGGAGCATATAGGTTATATATTGATGGAAATATATATATATGAGAGGTATATATATAGATAAGGGATAGCTACAGCACATGTATACTATACTACTATTATAATATATCATGACTATTAGCCACATTACTTAAAAATACACATTAACAAACGATACAAAAGTACACAACTTTTACTAGAATCTTAAAGCCTCGATCTACCGTAGCCCAGCATGCCAGCATCCTAAAAACTTTACAAATACGTAGAAATGCGATTCAATAACAACTTCGAAGCACATAATGGTATTTAAATATTTCTTACGTTGAAAGCTATATGCAAACAACGTAAAATTTAAAACCGCACTTAGGAAAAACGAGAAACATTTTGCTTTACATTAAACACCTCTCGCATGAAGCATGTACGACTTTTTCTCATGAGAAAACGCAATGACATTTACTTCACACCAGAACTTGTACCACTTTTATGAAGAAAGCTACTCTTGTTTATGTCACGGCTACACCCTGAGTTTGCTGCGCATTCGCTCACCCTAACAGAAGTGCTGAAGTACAACTCCCAAAAACAGCTTCTTCTATTTCTGATTGGTGCGGAAAATTAACTATAACAAGCGCTTTCAACGCAAAACGGGTATGTGGATGTGATGAAGACCCAAACTTTGTGTCCTTTCTCCAAGCTTTTCGGCGGATGCTGCGATAGCGCTACGAACTAACGTAAGCGTCGCTGCCAATTTGTTTGAATTGTTAGCCAGCAACCGAAACAGACGCAATTCAGCCTGGTGCTTCTTTGTGTGAAGAGACACTGGCCTCGCATGCCCTCTCTCTAATGGTTCCTTCCCTTTGGACCATACTCAAACTACTTTTTGGTAAGTAAATGAATTGCTTTCTCCCAACAAAAAAGTCAATATTTGGGCTTAACGCGTGAGTTATTGCTTTCCGCCTGTTTAATTTGTTCCTCTAGCTTTCGAATTAGCGAGAATGAAAAGTTTTCCTCTAAATGTTTTTAGAAACCTCTCTAAGCTAGAGAAACAAAAATTGTGCTGAAAAGTTGCATAACTGACGTCATAGATGTCGTGCGTGGGGCCCTTTGTGTAAATGCGATTGTACATTGCAAACGTGAAAGTCTCCTCAGAAATACAGTGTGAAAGTTTTAGTGCGTTCAAGCCTCTTTACTCTACCAAACATTTCACCCTCCATAAGTAGTTTATTGTGTAAAAATTTCTCGAGATTTAGGAAACAAGTGAGTGAGTTTCCTGAGTAGTCTAGCCTTTTAGGCGAGATGTTTTTTTGTTTTCCTGGCAATAAGTTTGCAATAAATTTCTCAGCATGAATGGCAAACTAACGAATAAATATACAATACACAACGAAGAATATGAATCTAAATGATTTATCACACGCATTTTTTTTGACTAGTGAATCTCTTAAACTTTTGGACGTCTGTTCCGAATCTGCAACATCAAAACTCGTAAAATATACGAAACGTATATGTTTGGGACACTTTCAATGGAACAACTGTTTGAAAAGCAGAGCATTGAAATGATAACGGTGCTGCTTATTTCCTTACATGCAGCCAGCTCCTGTAACAATCCTGTCACGTTGAAAGTACATTAACCACAAAATTGAAAAACTGCACTTTGGATGGTGCCATAAAGGTGGCTTCCAAAGCACATGCAGCTCCAAGTGTGTTAGCCAGCTGCATTACTTTGGAAAATGAAAGCATTTTCAGTTTATGATTAAAGCGCTTTCCTAGTAATGAAGCATTTTGTGCATGAATTTTCTGCAAGGAAACGCATGAATTTTTAACATAATCGTACTCCCAACTTTGGTATGAAGAAAGGTGTCTTGTTTATGAGCCACAGTCACCCTGAGTTTGCTGGTAAGCTTTCTGCCACCTAACAGAAGTTAGCAACTTCCAAAAGTAGTTTCTTCTATTTCTGATTTGTGGAAAATGCAGCTATAACGTTAGCACTTTTAACTTGAAAACGTGCTAAAAGTGGATGTGAAGACCCAAACCTTTTCTTTCCTTCCCTTTCAGCTTTTCGGCGGATGCCGCGCTTTCATGGGGCAGAACCTAATGGCGCTCGCTAATTTGTTTGAACCAGTTAGCTAACTTACCGACGAAGACGGCCCATCATCGGACCTCTTTTGTGTGAGAGACGAAATGGCCTTTCTCGCTGCCGCTCTCTCTACTGTTGGTTCCTTCCCTTTTGACCGCAATCAAAGCTATAATCTTAAGAAATAAAAACAGCTTTCCTCCCAACAAAAAGAATTAATACATTTAGCTTAACAGCGCGGAAGGCATTGAGCCCGCCCTTGTTTAATTTGTTGTTTTATTGAAAACGGGAAAGTTTCTCCCCTCTAAAACGTTTTAGAACCCTCAAAGCCTAGAGAAACAAAAATTGTCTGGAAAAGGTGCAGTGAAAAAAAGCCTTTGATGTCGGGGGCTCCTTTGTGTAAATGGATTGTAAATTGCAAATCTCAAGTCTTGAAAACAGGAGCGTGAAAGTTTTACTGTGCCAAGCTTTCTCTTTATTTTTAAACATTTCCCACAAGCAGTTTATTTGAGGATTTCGGTTAGGACGAGTGAGTTCTATAGTCTAATTTTTAGGGCGATGTTTTTATTTTTCTTCTGGCACATAAGCTTTGAAATGGCTCATGTGCTGCACGATGGTGGTTACGAATAAAGATACACGTCAGTTACTCATTTTAGCACTTTAGCTTTCTGAAATAATATATTTTTTCATAATCTGCAATGCATAAAATTGATTTCAAGTGAGCTGAAGCCAACCATAGTTGTGTTTAAATCGTGTCAAGGATTTTAAATTCAAAAGTGAACACTTTTTGCATTTCCTCTTCGAATTTATTACTTTAGACTTCTGGTTGAATTTCTTTTCTCGCTAATCGACAGAAATTTCTTTTCGAACTTCTACACAGTTAGCGTTGAGGCAGTGCTGATTGAATGAAGACCTCAAGCCGCTCCGGGATTTTTTCGCAGTTTTTCATTTAATCGCTCCAAATTCTCTGAATTTGTGCTTTCTCAGACACGACGGTTTCAATCAAACTACATGTAATATGTGGTATCTGTTTGTAGTTAGGTTTCTGTCGGTCATCCAATCTTTTAGTTACATAGAAACAGGACCTGCTAGTGAAAGGTGGATCTGAATCATCCCAAACATCCAAATAGTTGATCTCGAAACTGAAGCCCGGCACCAACGGCCAGAGCCTAGCCAGCCAGTCAATGCTTAGGGAGATCGCGCCAAAATAGTAGCGAGTAATTACATAGATCATTTCATGATCACTGGCCATTATGAAACAGCAGCAAAGACACTGAAATGTCTTCTAGCTTAGTTTCATGTACATAAATTTAAATTCAAAAAATATTCTGTCGTAAATGAATAACTGCTTTTAAAGCACTTCATGAGAATGATCTGATTATGTAATACATAGAAATAAATTTAAATTCAGAAAAATATTCTGTCGTAAGAAATGAATAACTGCTTTTTATTGATTTCATAATGTAGATGTCATGAGAATGATCTGATTAAATGTAATTATAAATACTATTGTTACAACGCGATATATTTTAAGCGGTCTGATGGCCAATTGACTAGGACTTCTTCCTTTGGTACCACAGGCTTCAGGTTCGAACCCTGGAGGTGGCATGGATGTTTGTGAGTGGTACGGAATCCACATTAAACTGTAGGACCCGGTGTAATTAGCCCAAGGTGGGCACAAAATGACCGTAGAGCAACAAACAAAATCTCGATAACTTTTAAGAAATATATAAATTTACAACTTTTAAATTTAAAATTTTAATATTCAAATATTTTTTCGGATAAATAAATTATTCAAGAATATTTTTAAATGTACAGCTTTACAAATGTGGTACATTGGGTGGTACCACAAATGTGGTATAAGAGGTACTTTTGTTTTAATTTAATTCCTTTTGCAGAAAAAGTACTATTGCGATTTGTTTCTTTTCTGTAAAAAATAACTTTCCGAACACTTTTTTATAAATAAAATATTTTATAGAGGCTTCAACTGATTGAAAATTTTATCTTGATATTTTTTTTTTTTTTTTTTTTTGTATCTGTTAAATATGAATTTTGTTGATGCCTTAATTTAATTTCATTTTCATTGGGGAAAAAAAGGCCCTATCGTACGTTTTGGCAAAGAATATTTAAATTCGAAACTATTTGTATAATAAACGAAATTGGATAAAATCAATTCTCTTTTGGGAAAAAAAAAGGAACTAATAATGAAAATTAACTAAGTCTTTTAGATAAAATAAATTTTATCATTTGACATAAATAAAGCAACGTAGACTGATAAGAAATCATGCAATCATACATAATCGCATGTAATATATGCGTTTTTAAAATTATTTGTGGATTAAATTAGATACCAGTCAACCTAATTCAAAGGAAAATTCTAATTAATGCTGTCTACGAAATTTTCACAAATTGCCAAAATTGTATAGCATGTTTTAGTAACCACGCCATTAAAATTCTATAATATGTTTATGTGTAACACGTGATCCTGAATTTCCTGATGTATAACGCGTTTAGCTTTTGAACTAGGGATCTTAATTTGAAATTCGAACGAACCTGAAACTTCTGTATCTATGCCGGGTATGGGTACAACAAATCCATGTTAAAACAGTCATATTCTAAGTTCTGCAAGCAGGTTCAGAAATTTGAGGACACTTTCTTCAGTTTATATCCCTGGGTAAGTTCTTGGCTTGGCAAAATGTGATTAGTGTTGCAGTCTCCCTTTATGACACCCTGGATAACGCTGCATATCTGTAGTTGTAGTGATAAATGAACTTGCGTCTAAATATGATATTGGAAAGGAGTATTTTCGCCACCATCATCCAATATTAAATAAAACTTCCAGTTGAAATAGCGGCCTGATGGCCAATTAGCTGCCGCTCTGCCCTTTGGTACCACAGGCTTCAAGTTCGAATCCTATCGATGGCTTGGATGTTTTTATTGATACGGAATCCACATTAGGCTAATCACACCGGAACCTACAGTTTAAAGTGTGCCAACCAAACCAATCTAATTGAAATAAAAAAGATGTATTTATGTTTCTACATTTTGCAATAAAATAAAATTGTTTCATAGATAAATATTACCCAAGTATGTCTGTTATATGTTTAAGATACACTAAACATACACAGAATACACTAATATCTGGCATATTTTACAGTTTTAATGTCTTTTCTCAATAAATAAAAATTTCAAACTTTTTACATGTAGGAAGACAAGAACTGAATTTACATATTTTGCAAAACACATACCTAATGTCTCGTTAGATTCTGCTCCATTAACTACTTGTGTACATTCAAAATCTGCTTAATCAGCAGAAATTCCGGTTTAATCGCATTTTCGGGCTGAATCAGTTTTCTAAAACAAAGTTTTTATATTTAGATACAGTTTGATCCGGTCTCGACCAAGGTCATGCAGTGACAGAGGACAACGTTTTCACGCGGCGAATACCCACTGAAGAAAAAAAAGGCCTAAACAATCGCTTGACCTAGTTTAGATTCAATACGTGGTGAGAATGGCGTTCGACTGTTCAATTCATCTGCTGTTTCGCGCGCACTCAAGTATTAAGGTCTTTTGATTTGACACAGCATTCTGAAAGATTACTTACCGTTTGCTGCTTATGCTTCGATGCCCATTATGATACATTAATTTCCTTTTTCTTTTATTTTTTCACGGTGAAAAAAATTGTTTGAGAATAGTTTTGCAAAGTTGTTCTTTTGGAAATATTTTCTTTCTTTTAATAAAATATACTTGTAGCTTCGAGATGCAAAGGAATTTTCGTTTTTGCATTGTTAACTTATGAACTGAAGAAAGTTTTTTTTTATTTGAAGTAACTAGGCCGGCTAAGTGTCAACTAGCGATGTTTGCAGATGACGCAACTGTAATTAGCCAACACAAATCACCAAACTCTGTCGTTGATCAGTTCAATAGCTATATTATCTTTAAAATTGTTTAACTATCTGGAAAATCAAAATAAATACACGAATGAGTGCTGCCTCCTGTTTACTAAATTTGATTTATCTCTCTACGGTCATTTTTCCATTCTTTAGGCTAATTGGACCGGCACCTATAGTTTAACGTGGATTCCGAACCACTCGCCAACGTCAAAAACTTCGAACCTGAAACCTGTGGCACCAAAGGCCAGAGCACGCAACTCATTGCAAATTTTTTTAATGAAAATCTCCATTCTCCATTTTATTTTTAATTCTATAATTTCAAACCTAATGCATAAAAAGCATTCGTTCATTTAAAATATCCAACAATTTTCAAAACCGACTCGTGTCTCATTGGCGATGTGTGCCACTGGTGAGCATTAGGGCTGAAGTTCAGTCCTCTGGCGGCATTGTTGTAGACACTTTGGAAAAAAGGAGACTAGATGGCGTTAGTGATGTGGTGGGAGTTTTCCGGGGTTTCCCAATTCTGAAACGCAAATGCTGGGTAGTTGCTTCTGAAAGTCCTCCCGGAAGGCACTGCCTTCATTCTTTCAACTCGGATCCAAATCAGACTTCTACCCACGGATGCTTCATCACAACAGTAGCTGCAACATTTGCCTCCATCCATGAGTAGGCAACTCATGGGGTGTCCGTCCCACACTGCAGGACACTGAGAATTAGTCACAACAACAATTTCAAAAAAATGTTAATATCTCGTTGAAATATTCATTGACTTTCTTTACAACATTCATACGTTTCTGCGTCGATTTTTTAATTTTTTTGTTATTTCCGAAATATTGATGCCTATTATTTACAAAAAGAATTTTCTTGCCATTATTTTAAAATCTTAGATACTTTCTTTCCAATTAAATTAATATCCCATGACTGTAAATCAGAAGCACATACCAAAATATATTTATTGTACTTAAATTAAAAAATATATATATCAATTACTTTTCCAATTTTAATACAAAAAAAAAAAAAAAATCTCCTAAAGGAGACACTCGGGGATGACGGGGAAAAAAAAAAAAATGAGTGAAAAAACTAGCAAAGAGACTGTTGCCAATTTCAGATTAAGAGCTGGGCATGACTGCCTGGCTAAACATCTGGCCAAAATTGGGATTGTGATATGTGTTTTTGCAAGACAGAGAAAATGAATCAGTCCCATCTGTTTGTTTGCTCGGGACTGGACTCGTAACTTACAACAAAATTGTGATTTGTGTGCTCTTTACTGAAGGGCCAGAGAAAACATGTCCTGATCACACGGACTTTTATTATGGGGTTTCTAGATTTTTAAATTTTTATCTTTAGAATATTTAACTTGATTTTTAGGTCTTGTTGATTTTTAGGTTTTTTTAAGGATGTATGATCTTTCTCTTTGTAATTTTGATTTATTTATGTTCTTTTTGTTTCTACGGTAAATGGCCATATTTATATGGATTGAGATTTATAAGAGGTTCTAATAAAGCCATAGGTAACAACATTTTAATAAAAGATTAGAAAATGGAACATAATATCCAGCGTTAGAAGTAACCATTTAAATTTGAAAAAAAACATTGAATAAAATGTTTTATTTTTTATAACATAATTGGAGATAATATCCTTTGTCAATATCTTGTTAATTTAGATGCATGATTCTCATCTACGAATTTTTGTTTTTATCTCTACGATATTTGTAGACCGCAATATGTTCCGTTTTAAAATTTCGTTAATCAATGGAGATGTAATTTTTTTAATTTTAATTATTTGCGATTGCAACCATTTTCACCAGCTGATTTAAATCTGGATCCTGCATGGTACCATTTTGTTAAGAATCGTGCAAATATTAAGTTTTGAAAAATATTTTTACTTCGCAGTTTTGAAAAATATTTTGAAGGGGGAAAAAGTAGGATATTCGATATTTTTGACTTAAAAGGTTGGAATATAAAGTCAAACAAATTTTTAAATTTATATATTAATAACATATCAATGTTTTTTTTTGTTTGTCCTAGAATTTGTCATAAAATTTTTTAGAATACTTATTTCACTCCAAAAGCTGAGAATAAATCACATTTTTAGGTAAATTTCTGATTGGTTTGGTTTGGTTTGTTGCTCTACGGTCATTTAATGCACACTTTCGGCTAATGAGACCGGGATCCTACATTTAACGTCGATTCCGAACCCCTAACAAACAAGAAATGCCACTGAGATTCGAACCTGAAGCCTGTGGTACCAAAAAAGCCAGAGTTGGCCTAACCATAAAGCTGTTTATAACCGCTATTGATATATTTTTTTCTCATTAAAAATCGTAAAATGAGCTCGTAGAGGAACTACTGAATCTGATTTTGTGTATCAAATACATTTGTCATCTTGAAAGTTTGTTTAAAAAACTTGTATGTTAATTTTGTTTTAATTAAGAAATGGTTCTGTTTCCTTTAAGAAATGGGTCGTTGATGGAAATGTTTTACTTTTTAGTTAAGGAAGATGGACGATTTAAAACATGGAGAGAAGCTGGGAAAGCTTAAAAACACCATTAAGTCGAACTGAACGCTTCCGTGTTAATTTTGGAGATAGGCGCAAGTTGTCCTTTTAGTAAACGAATACTTTTGATGTAAAAAATTGTGATGATGTTAAAAATTGCCATAACGTAAGTTTTTAAATTATGGCGGCTAAATGTATACAAATGTATAGAAAAATGTTATATACTCTGGAATTGAATTCGAATATAAGTATAATCTTGAGAAACTTGAAACTTGATCCCAAAATTTTAGTTGGAAACAATAAAAAAATGGCGGTGAACCGTTATTGTGAACGCTGGGGATGCATGCCAGCTTTTAAGACTTTTGAGGCAATTTGGTATATAGCGAAGGCATAATGAATCATGCTCTTATTTTAAATTGTTTCTTAAAATATTTAAAAATATCAAATTGTTTCTTGAAATATTTAAAAATATCAAAAAATTTGTGTAGTGGAAACAACTTTCTCCTTTTTATCAAGATAACGTTCCAAAACCCACAGCTCTCAACATTTTTTTTTTTTTTTTTTTTGGTGTCTGTAATGCTCACAAATTCTTAAAACAACACTTCAGTTACAGGATTTAAACTCCTTAGAAAAGCGGCCTGATGGCAAATTAGCTAGTGCTATGGCCTTTGGTACCACAGACTTCAGGTTTGAATCCTGGTGATGGCAGGATGTTTGTGAGTCGTTCGGAAATTCAGGTTAAATTGTAGGTCCCCGTCTGATTAGCCTAAAGTGTGCACAAAATGACCGTAGAACGACAAATCAAGCCTTAGAACATATTTGGAGAAAACTAGAGGTTAGATGTGACTATTAAGACTAAACAAAAAACTACAATAATAATAATTGAAGAATGGAGGGACATTGATGCAGAAATGAAAAGAACTAGTGAATTTTGTGTCCATCTGTTTAAAACTATTGTGGACAGACATTTAAAAAGTGAATGACGCAAGATATACTAAGTAATTGTCCGAAATACTACTTTGTTTACTAATATGTAGTGACTTTTTATTCTAAGCTACGAAGGCTTTTTGAAGAAAATGACTTTTTGATTATTGAATTTCCAAAAAAGGTTTTACTATGTTATTGAAATATTTACTGTAGTTTTGTTAAGTAAAAGTTATAGATATTAAGTTTTTTGAATGTTTTCTATTCTATTGCGAATTAGAAAAGTCCAGATACTTTGCCAATAATGTGCTAATTTGGATTCAGGTCCGGTTTAATCAACGTGCTTTTCGATTTTTCAGTTTTAGTGAACTACTTTCTAAGGGAAGCTCGTTCTATTCGTAATCATAGTAGGAAGATGTCAAACCAAATACAAACTTGAAAATCAGATTGGATAGAGTCCATTCAATTCTTTCGAGATGACATGTTTGATATAAATTATGCTATATTCCTACAAACTTATTAGACTAATTAAAACTATATATAGATATTTTAACAATAACAATGATTCTTTATCAGTTTAATGATCAAAAATCCGTGATCTTGAGGAACAACGATCCTTTTATTTCTCGAGTGAAAAATCGGGTTTGTTATCAATTCAGAGTAGCTCAATTGTAGAGCACGTTCTAAGATAGAGATTTTCTAAGATTAATTCTTTGTTTCATGACATAATTAAATTAAACATAAATTGATGTTCTCCATAAATGTACAATACTATTGTGCCCAAAAAGTAAAAGACCAATTTTTCATTTAAATTTCCCGGGCATATAGAGTTTCAATTTTTTTAGGTTGTTGATACTGTCCTTGACATCTGTGTGAAACTTGACGTCAAAATATTCATTAGTGTTTGAGTTATGCTTGGCTTTGTGAGAAGCTAAAAAATGATTCTGGCGATTTTTGAAATGTCTGAATGAATTGAGTAAATTTGCATTAAATTTTGTTTACGGAAATGTATAGAATGTTGCAGAAGGCATTCGGTGAGCATTCCTATATCGGAAAGAAATGTTTAGAAGTAGTATAAACAGTTCAAAGTAGGCAGAGAGCGCGTTGAAGAAGAGCCCCCCGGTCGACGAAGCTCACGTCCAAAAAATTAAAGATGTGGTGTTTGCAAACCGTCGATTTAAAATTAGAGACTTTGCTGATGATGTTGGAATTTCAAAAGGATCGGTCAATTCCATTTTAAAAGATGTTTTTGGACCTCAAACGCATCAAATCTCTATTGGTACCGAAAACAGTGAATTCTTTTAAAAAACATCGTCGTGTTGAAGTGTGTGAAATAATGCTTTTAATCAGGACCAGTTGAAATGCATCATAACTGGAGATGAGAGTTTATGCTTACGACCCTGAAACAAGCGATCAATCGAGCTAGAATATCGTGACAAAGGTGAAGCAAGACCGAAAAAGAGCACGCTAAAGTCGCTCAAAAATCAAAGTCATGTTGCCTGTTTTCTTCGATTATCGTGGTGTGGTGCATTATGAATTCCTTCCGCCGGGTCAAACTGTCAACAAGGAATATAATTTGAGTGTTCTGTGTCGTTTGCGTGAAGCTATTCGCAAAAAAAGAGGCCACATTTATAAAAAGACAACTCTTGGTTTTTGTATCATGATAATGCGCCAGCTCACACTGCATTGATTCTTCTTGACTTTTCGCCAAAAATGAAATCCTATCGTTCCAACCACCGTATTCACCTGATTTAGCACCGTGCGATTTCTGGCTATTCCTAAACTCAAAAGACCACTCCGGGGACACCGTTTTGAGTCGATTAGAGATTCAACGTGAATCAGCGCGCGCTTTGAAGGCCATCCCGGCCAATGACTTTTTATGATTTGGAAAAATTGAGGATTGAAAAAAAGTTGGCATAAGTGCATTGTGTACGGGGATGATTACTTTGAAGGGGATGAAATAAATTTTGGAGAATAAATAGAGTTTTTGAAAAAAGTAAAAAATTGGTATTGCTTTTTTTTGGGCACAGTAGTCCGTATTATATTAATTGGCATTATAGATAGGTTAATTGCACAAGAATTTTTTTTTTTATATAATGTGAAGCAAACGAGGACCTAAGCCAGGATTATCTAATTCCCTTTGAATCGATACTACACAATGTCGTTATTTTAAAAATATCTAAATCAATACAAAATAATTGTGTATTACGTACTTATTTCTAAAAAAAAAAAAAAAAATTTAACACGTTGAAACCAAAACACTGAACACGTTATCAATTTTCCCAGACGTTGTTTCATCATTGAGAACAATGCCATTATTTTAAAAATGGCCAAATCAATACAAAAAATAGTTGTATGTCACGCTTAAATAAGTACATACTAAAATGCATAAGTACATAATTAATAAGTATATACTCAAAACTGAACATATTAAAACTAAAACACTGGCCACACTATCAGTTTTCCAGACGCTATTTTAGCTCTGATGTTTGTCGTTCTTTTAAAAAATGGCCAAATCAAATAACAGAACAATTATGTGACGGAAGATGTGCAATTATTTACTTAGTTGGAAAGTGTGTTTTTAAATTCGGGTAATTGCAATGTTTATTGATGTGTATGAGGAACGCATTTTATGAAACAGTCGCAATATGTTTTTCATTGGAATACAAGATATTGTGTTTGAGTATGCTTGCAGTTAACAGTAGATATACCTGGTCGTCACACAAAGAATAAATCAAGGATGTTTACGTGCTTTTATTTATTTATTTATATTTAATTTATTTATATTTTTATCTTTCACTTTTATTTAATAAGTTAAATAAATTTATTAATCTGCATAAAAATAAAAAGCATAAATAGTTTTTTATTCAATTTAATTATTTTTGTTTAATTAATTATTTAAATTAAATTAAATAAAAATATAAATAATTAAATAAATTAAATAAAAAACAAATTGTTTTTATTTAATTTTGATTTTTTAATTTATTTTGAAGAATCGGCCTTTTATCAGACCGAAAAATCTGTTAAAAATTGTAAATCGTATTCTTATAATCTACTATTAAAATTACAGACGGCTATCTTTAAATTTCCAAGTTAATACCTCATTATAAACAATGGCGGTACTTCGGAATTTCAATTTTACTTAGAATTTCTAGTGTTTTTTACTGTTACGCTAGAAAATACTTTGTTATAATGAAAAATGGACATTTCAACATCAAAACCATTTTGAAGATTTTTCAATTCCTATCATTTGTTTCCTTTATTTAAAATATTCTTGAATCTCTGGTTGATTTTTCTTTTCACGTAAACAGAAAAATGCTAAGCAATAGAACATTAAAGTTTTTATGTTTATCATAAATAAAAAAACTTTTTCATATCAAGGCTTTAGCAATTGGAATAAAGAAAATATACTTCGATTTTCAAGAAGCCAATAAACGTTTCTAACCTTGCAAGTCAAAAGGAATTCATTTCTTATAAACTTGACACTCTGAACAATAATTTATCAACCGGCGAGGTGGCTTTATCGTAGCACAGTGGTAACGTGTACCCTTGGTAAGAATTAAGGCTGAAGTTCAATCAGCTGGCGGCAATTGTTGCACAAAATGTTTCAAAAAACGGGGAGAATCGATTGCGTTTGTGATGTTCAGCATCTTGCCTTTTTGGTCAGGCTACTGTTACTATTACACATCATTGAGCTGAGTTGGCCCTATACAGTTTGGGAATAATGTGGGCGAGAAGTCTGACTAGGCTCTGTGACGCTCTACGGTCATGAGACTGGGACTTACGGCTTAAAGTAGATTCAGAACCACTACAAACATCCATGGCACCGCCGAGATAAGAACCCAAAACTTGTGGCCAAGACTTGTAATTTATTATTTTCAAAAAGAAAACTTATTCTTTATCATGCAGCATGGATGCATACTGTTTGCTTTCATGATCATTGGGAAGCTAATGTCCAAGTTACATGTCGAAATATGGCACTCAGTTATTATTTTTTTCTCTTTAAATAAATGTTTTTTTATTAATACTATTGTGTCACAAAGTCAGAGAGGGCTGGTGGACATTATAAAGAGGAATCGGATCGAGAACACATTACATTTCCAATATGATTATGATTGTTACGTTCTAATCATAAACATATTGGAATTTTTATTTCAATGGCGAATAATGAGAAGTGGATGTTTATCGGTGGTTACCTGCATAAAATACATATTTAAGAATGAAATTTAGAACTAAATCATTTTAAAAATAAGGCGTGCATCACTCTGGCTCGACTGTTGTGGTCTAATTAGCCTAAAGTGACCGTAGAGCAACAAACCACTCGACTGTTGCCGAAAACAGAATGAAAAAAAAAAACTGAAATCTGCTGGGCAAATTTCAACTTATGTGTGAACATTGGAGAACGGATGGAAAAACTCAGAATATGTCAATGTTTAATAATGACGAGATATATGAAGCCATTGATTGAAATACTAAAAGAATGGCCAAATTCAATAGCCACATGAATATAGCAATGTTGAATAGATCAAGAACTTCATGAAAAATGAATTGTTCAAGAATCTCTAAAAGAATATACAAAAGTAAGATAAATTTCGTCGTAAATGAGGAATGAAGTATTCCAAATTCTACAAGAAACGTTATCGCATTCAATAGCCAAAAGAATATATCAAAATTTAAAAACTCTAGGCATAAATGAATGAAGTATTCCAAATACAATAAAAAGCACTATGCAGCTCAATAGACATGGGAAAAAATGCCGAAAGTGATAAATATGAAACTTCAAGAAGGAATTGATCAACGCTCTACGAGTACTTATAGCCATTGGATATGCAAATGTTTAAAATCCCAAGTCAAGGCGTGAAAACTGCTTCAAAACCATACTACAAAAGCCAAATTCTCCAGAAAATTCCTGAGAATTAACGTTATTCATGAATCATTTCATGAGTTTAGGGGGCGCAAACTGCCATTTTTCCGCCAAAATTTGCAAATTTGGAATATCACTTTATTTACTTCCTTGCTGCACTTTTGGATTGCGCTACGAACATCAACCCTAACCAGGACATGTTCACACATGATAATAATTTATTATTTTGAAGAAATGAAATTTATTTAATTTTTACTTTGTTGTATACATGCGTTGTTAATAGATATTTTTTATTTTCAGGATTATTAAGTTTCTCGCTGGGAGATGAGGCCTACATTGGCCTACCTTTAGGAAAATTAAATACATACGCCAACCAAGTCACAGGTCAAGTATACGCAGTAGATGAATACACGCTTTTGATTCGAAATTTTTTCTATGATGGTCTGGGACAAGGTAAGAAATCTTTTAATATCTCTACAACTGGTTTGGTCACCCGAAATATTTAACACAGTCAAACCTCAACTTGAGAACCTATATCGAACTTATGTCTATAACAAACTGTTAACGTATTTTAAGTAGTTTTTACAAAAAGTACAAAAAACATGTTTAAATGCTTAACATTGATTCTATAACGAATCATTTGATTCTTTTGATAAATTTAGTACATAGATTACATTTATTTTTGTATGGTTTTAAGCAATAAAAACCATTTTACGCAGAAATTGTTAATTGACAAATTAATATTCATTTGTGCAATATTAGTTTTGTCAATAAATTGTTTCCATTCACAATTTTTTTTTTCAATAGTTGGTAAAAAAACTATTGAAAATAAATAAATACTACAAGACTATAGTCTTGTAGTATAGATACACGATATACAAGATACAAGACTATACTACAAGAAATAAAAATTTCTATCAAAATTAAATCTTTCAATAGATGATCTTTAAGATAATCTTTCGATAAAAAAAATAAACTGATATTTATCTATAAATTTTCAATGTACTCTTGTGTCCTACATATAATTCGCGCATTATGAATATAGCTTAAAGAACTTGAGAATTTCGAGTTGATGATTATAGGCCGTTGTTTAACTTTTAACTGAAAAACATTTTTTGATAAAAATGGCGCACATTTTCTATGAAATTGCCTCCTAAAAATACTTGTTTGCAAACAAAATTGACAAAACTTTATTTTTTTCCTCTTATATTTTTTTAATGTTTCAAAAATTGTAAGTAGACAAAAGGAACTACAAAAGTAGACAAATGCGATTCTCATCTTGCATCGATGTCTTCTAGAACAGGGGTCTCCAAACTTTCCAGCCTTAGGCCCATACTGTTTACTCAGTAGGCACCAAGGACCAAAAAACCGTCTTAATTTTTCTGCCATTATCTATAATTTCTAGGCCAGTCGCCGAGTACTCGCTCTGAGCGAGCATATACTTGCTGACTACAAACAATTGTCAGTGAAAAATCACGATTACAGAAATCTCATTAGTATTTTTTTTTATAAGTTGGAACCCCGCGGTTTCATTCGCGTTAATTTAGCTTTTCCGTTCCTGAGGGATTTTCAGGATAAAAATGTGTTCGATTCAGGATATGTACATTCCAAACATCGATATACATACATATGCGATACTCTTTACCCCAACATAACTACAGAGGGTAACCGCGGGATGTTCATTAGTTTATAATGTTAGTGGGATTCATTTCAGTTAATTGTTATGCTTAAGTTAAATTTTCCGCGCATTATGCTTGCCATTAAGCTTTACCTAGCAAGGCAATAAAAACCGAGTTATTATCATTTTGTGTTTTTTTTTATCCAACTTATTACAGCAACAATAAGCTATTCGCTGTCGGGGGCCGGATTTGGCCCGCGGGCCGTAGCTTGGAGACCTCTGTTCTAGAAGGTGAAACGTATCTGTGGGTTATATGCAGGAAATTGTAATGGTTATTTTAAAAGATGTAAACATTACCAAGAGATCTTTCTGCGATATGTGATGCAATTCTTGGTGTCCATACAAGATTCAACACCAGGTTCTCTAGAACGGTGGGCGCATTGAAAATTTGAAAATTGTCAGTAAAGGCAATGTTTAAGTTCGGTTCCGCTTTTGCTTATGTTTTCAAGTCTTTAATAAACATTGCAATGCCCGTATTTTTTTAGTTTTTTGGCAACTTTTGTTTGAGTAGAATTTTTTTTCCATGTCTTTTTTAGTCTTGTCAAATAGTTGAAATGTCTTACGCCATTCCGGTTGCTGGATTGAGTACTGAGCAATGTTGGTTTCAATTGCAAGCGGTATGTCCGGTTTCTCCACTCGTCTACATTTTCACTATTCGATCAAGTTTTCTTGTCTCATACTTTACTCTCTGTGTCAGACGCTAATAAAGTAGATCGCCAGTCTTCAAAGTCACGTAACTGGAAATGGCACGTGAATCGATAAAGATGAAACATTTTGAACATTCTGCCACTGTGACACATTTTATAATCTTTAAAGTCTTTATTTTATGATGCGGAGTTACTACTTACCGTTTCTTACGAAATAACTTTTGTAGGCCACTTTATTTAAATTTTAAGATACATTTTTTTTCGTGTCTTACTTGCAAATTAAAGTAAAAACAAGAAATGGAGATGAACTGTTCCTTTTATATTTATTACATTTTATATTTTGGTGTCATGAATATTTACAAAATTATAGAGATTTTTGTATTGGTACTGTTGTAGGGAAAAAAACTCAATGTTTTTTTACAAGAAATAATTGTGAATATTACTATATTTATTAAAATTCTTATCTTGCTACAATACATTTTTGACATTGCCTTTCCATACTGTATTGACGATAAAGTTGTTACACATGTAATAGAGAGTACTCCATATACGAAAACTATTTTAGTTTGAACTCGTATAAAGATCTTCTCTCGCCCTTCGGTACCACAGGTTTCAGGTTAGGAATCCAGGCGGTGGCGTGGGTGTTTGTGAGGTGGCTCAGAATCCATGTTAAAATCGTAGGTCATGGTTAAATCAGAGAGAGTAATAGTAATTACTAATACTATAGTAACTATGTATGCAAAAAATGTATAAACAAACCATAAAACCTAACAAGGCATGCAAAAAAAATGACCGCAGAGCGGCAAACCAAACCATAAAACCTAACAAAGCATGCATAAAATGACCGCAGAGCGGCAAACCAAACCATATAAAATCGTGCAGAAGGACTAAGAGCAACCACTTGTAAACAAAAATGTATCCTCTGCCTGATGGCCAAATGGCTAGCGCTGTGTCCTTTGGTACCACAGGTTTCAGGTTCGAATCCTGGCGATGGAATTTGTTAGTGATATGAAATCAATATTAAACTGTAGTTCCAGATCTAATTAGCTTAAAATATGCAAACAATGACCGTAGAGCGGCAAACCAGACCAAATCTAAAAAGTATCCAATAATATAAGGCACATAATAAACCGAGCTTCAGGGAAAAGTTTTTTGCATTGGTAGGGAGTGCTGTTTGCTCTTAATAATTCTTATAAATTAGTTTAAGTATTCTTCTCTTATTGCTTTTAAGTAATCGTCCTGATTATTTATGAGGAGAAAACGTGTTTATCATTTGTGGAACTTTATTTATTTTATTTTTAATGCAGCTGCAAACATTTAAAAAATTGTCTTTTTATGCCTTAAAGGCAGCGCCGCACCGACGTTCCTCACTTAGCACTACTCAGGAGGTGCGTTGTAAAGCGACAATTTTACGTTATTTAATAATATAATTATTAATTCGTGAGAGAAATAAAAAAAATTCGTGAAAGAAATAAAAAAAATCGCGAAAGAAATAAAAAAATCGCGAAAAAGAAATAAAAGAAATTCGCGAAAGAAATAAAAAAAATCGCGAAAGAAATAAAAAAATTCGCGAAAGAAATTAAAAAAAAAAATCGCGAAAGAAATAAAAAAAAAAAATCATGAAAGAAAAAAAAAAATCGCGAAAGAAATAAAAAAAATTGCGAAAAGAAATAAAAAAAAAACGCCAAAAATACAAAAAATTCGCAAAAGAAATAAAACAAAAATTCGCGAAAGAAATAAAACAAAAATTCATGAAAGAAATAAAAACAAAAATTCGCGAAAGAAATAAAACAAAAAATTCGCGAAAGAAATAAACAAAAAATTCGCGAAAGAAATAAAAACAAAAATTCGCGAAAGAAATAAAACAAAAATTCGAAAAAGAAATAAAACAAAAATTCGCGAAAGAAAATAAAACAAAAATTCGCGAAAGAAATAAAACAAAAATTCGCGAAAGAAATAAAAACAAAAATTCGCGAAAGAAATAAAAACAAAAAATTCGCGAAAGAAATAAAACAAAAATTCGCGAAAGAAATAAAAAAAAAAATTCGCGAAAGAAATAAAAACAAAAATTCGCGAAAAGAAATAAAAAAAATTCGCGAAAGAAATAAAAAAAAAAAAAAATTGCGAAAGAAATTAAAAAAAAAAAAAAAATCGCGAAAGAAATAAAAAAAAATTCGCGAAAGAAATAAAAAAAAAAAATTTGCGAAAGAAATTAAAAAAAAAAATCGCGAAAGAAATAAAAAAAAAAAAATTCGCTAAAGAAATTTAAAAGAAATTAACCCATAAGAATAAGTGAAAGTGGTCAGGAAATGAAAAACCCACTCCCTGAAAATGCCCATATATTTAATAAAAAAAAAAATCACAATTTATTAATCAACTTTTTAGCTTGGTTATAACAAATTGAAGTGATATTAAAATGCTTAATCAAACTTTATTTACTTTATTATATTACATAATTGATTTTTATTATATAAAAAGAAATAAAATTTTTAATTGAGTAATTTTTTTAATTCGTGATCAAAGTTGCAGTTAGTATAAGGAGGTCTGTACATCCCTGATGTACATGAATGATATTCATATGTGTTCGAAATTAATTTGGAAATAACAAAATTCAAAAGTTATATAAATTCATTTCTGAATATGCTTCATTTTTATGGTACCAATTTTTATTTCAGATACGTTTTTCTGGGCGGGAGCCACTGTTCGACCCAGTAACATCGGATTCATCGTTCCTGACGAGGAAGGAAGGTAATATTTATATTTATAAAACAATTGTACATTCACATTTGTTTTTGATCAGTGGTAACTGACTAAGTTTGCGTGCAGAAAATTAACAATAAAGTTTAATAAAAATATTTCACCTGCTTTTTAAAATAAGTTTTGGTATTTCAAGGTGAATATCTACGATATTTAGGAACATCTTTTAATGGCTTTGGTATAGATTCGTTAGTAAATTATTATTTTTAGTAAATTATTGGCATATTGTGTTCCATTTTTTTTTATGTCATATAGAATTTAGCTTCCTCTTTGAGAAAAATATTGTTTCTGAATTTTATTGTCAAATTTTGGTCAGAATACGTTCTATTGGGTTTAAATCTGGCGACTGAAGGGGTGTTTAATACTTCTTTACTTTTGTAAAGTGACCACAATTGAATATTCTTAGGATCTTTTTCCTGGTAAAACTTTCCTCCACACCTAAACCACCGTATCTAAAGCTATGTAGTTCTCTATAACTTAGAAGATGAGGGTGAAATATCAGTGGGCCTCCCTCTACACCACGAGCAGCCCACAACTTTTGGCTGTTGAGGAGAGTAATTTTAATTTGCGTGTCGTACGGAAAATACGGGAATACTCCCACCAGGCATTTGAATATCGAGGCGAGGAAGTTTTGGACATATTGTCTCAGTCGCCATTGAGTCTGCTCTACTGAAAGTAAGAACTACAACAATCCACCGGCGGATTCGGAGCCTCATGCTAATTGCACGTTGCTACTTAGTTACAAGTCAGCGACCGAACTGAAGTCATTCTATAGACCGGAAGTTTCCGGCTGACTGACACCCTATACGAAAAATATACCCTGACATCATCAATAAATTAGAACATACCTACTTCAGGGTCTGATAGACACCCCCATTCCATGATTTTTTTCATCTCGGTAACTGCAACAATGCCACCAGCGAATTAATCTTACTTCCAATTGATGCACGTTACTGCTTGGCGACGACTTTGCGGCCGAGTTGAAGTCATTCTATAGACTATATATATAGGGAGAGAGTGTGAGCTCAATAGAAGGAATTGAAAAATATCTCTGGCACCATCAATCAATTAGAACTTACCCACTATATGAGATGGTAGTCGCCACTTTACCACAATTCCTCCAATGCTATTTTGAACAAATGAAATAAGTCCTAATTTCACATTTTCTCGGGATCATAATCCCATTACTACCTTTAAATTTATTACATTAATTTTTCTTTTCATTTAAAAATATTATAGAGTAAAAAACATTTTCTCCCTATTTCTCATGTAGATGAAATTGAAGTCAGTTTGTCACTCGACCATGACATCTGGTTGATTGATTGACTCTTTGATTTCTTATGAACTTTCACGTATTGGCAAACAAAATTCCTTGCGTTTCTGCTCTGTTTCCGTAGCCTCTAATCTTGCATTTGCATTTA
>BPLR01005343.1:0-23293 GCA_021605095.1 Caerostris extrusa | reverse complement strand
ACAAGTAACATTTAGGGAAAACATATCTTAAATAAAAATGATGTAATATAAAAAAAATTTAAGTCAATTCCTGCTTATTTTTCTAATTATATTTGTTGTAGATAGTTCATATTCTTTTTCATTCATTTTTAAAGTTAGCAAAAATTCTGTCTCTCTGTCTCTCTCACGCGCACTTCCTTCCATCTCTCTCAATTAATTTATTCATGTTCCATATTTCCATCTTACCCATGACTCAGACTAGAACCCAGTGAAAAAGAATCTGAAAAAGAATTTTTTTTAAAAAGCGATCCACAAGCTTCGCCACTGACGGTAATCTGTTTATGCTCCTGTTAAATATCTTATATAAGAGAAATTGTTTTTCTCCAATGTAAAACATTAAAAATTAATTAATTGATGAATTTAATGAATGAATGAATATTTGAAAAAACCGTATTAACATCCAGTGTCCTCCACTACAAGTTCAAAAAATGCATTTTGAACTTATGAATATGAATAAAAGCATTTTATGAACGATGAAAATTTGAACAAGATATGGAGAGTGTGAACTAATTGTAGAATTGAAAAGAATTTTCTGTTTAAACTCCTGAAATATAAGTCATAAGAGTGTTAGTGATTCTTTTGCAAATGCACAGGATTTCTTTTGGTGTCTGACTCGTTGCATCTTCGTAAAATACACATCTATTATTAAAATACTTATTCGAATACGTTGGTGCGGTGAGCATTGCTGTTATTGCTTTCAATAATAAAGAAACCGAGACACTATGAATTGTTTCTAAGTATTAGCTACCAACCCGCTGCCCAGATTGTAATATATTTTCGGACAGTAAGATTTATCACACTTTTACAAAATATATTTATACGTATAATGGTCAAGTAATACCCAAAAAGCATTCAAAAAATGCATTATGTGTGCTTCCATATATTTAAAAATTTATTGTCGCAATCATGAAAAAATTAACTTTCATTTTAAAATAATATGATAGATATTGTCTGTTTTATTTATGAGTTTACAGTTATGAATTCGGAAAATAAATAAGTTATATTCTGCGAACTCATGAGACCCGCGCATCTTGGAACATCTAATATAACAGGTTCTATGGTTTCACTTTAAGGGACCTCAGTGACGCAGTGACAATCCCTAGATACGCAAAATTGGTTGTTGATAGCAGAGCAAACCAGACTCTTAATCCAAGTTGTTAGCGCTTTTGGTTCAACTTACTCCTGCAGTTTTTTTTCTTTCCAAAAATGAAATTGACCCAACACAAAACACACTCAAACATAACGGACGCCCAACACCAATTACGATGTTTAAATACCCAAATTGAGATCGATTTGCAAAAAAACTAAGTGAAAGAGGGGAGAAAGAAATATCGCACTAGTAAAATAAATATTTTTTTAATGATTTCATTTGCTTTTATTTCGCTTATTATATTTCGTTTTTCTATACTTTTTTTTTATATTTCATTTTTAGTGTCATATATTTCTTTATAGTGTGCGTTTAGTATCATTGTTATTATATTATTTATGTTTTTCATGTAAGAATAATAGTGAGCACAAAAATAACTCATTATGTTTCCATTTTCACTCCCAAAATGTGTCAATCAAATATATGGGGATGTAAGTTTTTACATGTGACCCGCGGAGTTAGCTTGCATTTCCAAAGTGGCCCGCAAGATCATTTGGGTTGGCCACCCCGGGCTTAAAAGCATCCTTCATTGATAATCAGTTTATCTAATGGAAGTTTTCCCCCATATAGATAAAAACTGCGGGGATAGTAACCCCAGAACCACCAGCGAAAAACAATGCACAATTTACATTTTCTCATTAGTTGGCTGTTTGTTTGTAAGCGTAAATGGAATATGAGGCCCCCGATAAGTACAAAATGGTTTTTATTAATCCAGTTTTTTAGTAAATCACTGTGATATAATAGTAGTAGGAATGATAGCTGCTTGACTAACCAATTGACTGCAATTAATTAACAATTAGACTCAATTTTTAGTAGTGATGCTCAATCCAATCAAATCTTTATTCAATGCATCAATATCAATTTAATCAGTATCTAATCTTTAAAATTCCCATCGCTCGTCTCTTGGCTGTTAGTCGTAAACGTAAATAAAATTCTAGGACCCCCCCCTTTCATATGCAACAAAAATGAGAAAAAAAATATTTTTATTAATTTTTTAGTAAATCTCATTAATAAAAACGGTCTATGAAGGATAGCATCTTGACTGATTAGTCAAGAAATTTGTTGAATTGAATTAACAATTAAATTTTGTAAAAGTAGAACTCAAAATTGATTAAAAGATGTGTAACTAACAAACAATAACAATTTACTTTTTTTGATTAACAATCTATTATTATTTTATTTTGTTGATATTTTTGTCTTAAAAATTTATTCACAAATACATGTTGACAATGAAAACGCTTATGAATATTTATGCTAAAATTAACAATGATTTATAATTGTTATTTTTCGATGCAAAGATTAAATATAAACGCATTTGTAATATTTATTTCTCAAAATTCTCTTTATTTTGCTTTACTAATCTGGATGCTCTGTTTCGGTTGTATTTTCAGGCAAAATATGGGAGAATATGAAATATATTCCTTACACAGAAAAATCTGGCTCTCCAAAATTAATTATTCAATCTAATTACCTTAAATATAGTTATTTAATTACTCTAATCCTTCGGCTTTTACTTAAATAACTTTTCAAGCATTGCAAATAGAAGGCCATTGTACGATAGAGGTTAATATGGGACTAAATGGAGGCAAAAAATGTCCAATTATTATACCTGAACTCTCTGTAATTGACTTGGTTTGGTTTGGTTTGGTTTGGTTTGGTTTGGTCTTCTGGTCTGGTCTGGTCTGGTCTGGTCTGGTCTGTCGCTGTACGGCATCTTGTTCACACGAGGGCTAAACAGACCGAGACCTGCAATTTAAAGTGGATTCCAAACCACTAACAAACATCCATGCCCCGCCAAAATTTCGAACCACTAACAAACAACCATGCCTCCTTCAGGATTCCAAACCACTCACAAATATCCATGCCACCGCCAGGATTCGAACTTGAACCCTGCGGTAAAAGACCAGAGCGCATCTTACAGCACGCCACGTCTGTGGATAATGGATCAGACACCTAAACTCTTAATTTACACTATAATATATATCAAAAATCTCCATATCATTTAATTTTTAGTAGTGTTTATAGCAAATGGTTTGTCTGTCTATTTCACCAAAACCTAAAAATAACAACACTTACAATTCCAATTTTTCTTTGTATTTATTTTTTTTATCTTGTGTACAGCTAAAAACTACAAAAGATTTCTTATTGATATTCATTTGATTAAATGGGAATAACATACTTTTATTGTAAATATCAGTCCTTCTTCTTAGGGTTAAAAATAATTTCAAATGGTTCATACATTAGAATTCATAATTCTTTATGCACTCTTATTCTTTTTAAGATTGATTCTTCTATGTAAAAAAAAAGACATTCCCAAGCTAAAACTTTCTGTTTGGTGTCATTTTGATGCTTGGCATTTTTTTGCATTTAACTTAAAATTTTTTTATTCCCATTAGATTTCCACATTTAAAATTTTGATTGTTTTAAAATACATGCCATGGATATTCGTCTTCTAAATTCTATATATCGAATCTTGCCAGCAGTTCGTTTTAAAAACAAAAATGCTTAATTTTCAGTAGATGGGTCATCTTCCAATAAAGTAACAACCTAGGGGAAAAAATCTGGTATTGATAATTTCAATAGTAAATAAAGCATGAAAATTGTATTCTAAAAATTGCTAGAAAAGGAAAAAAACCAAGTAATATAATAAAAAAATTAAGTCAATTCCTACTTTTTTTTTCACTATATTGAGAAAAGACCTTTACAAACAAACTTGAAATTTTTCTCTTACATCTAGCGGCATCTATTATTAGATATATACAACTTAAATCTAAAAAAACTAAACTTAATTAATTAAATTAAATTAATGAATTAATATTTGAAAAAACTGTATTATCATCAAGTGTCCTCCACTATATGTTCAAAAAAATGTATTTGAACTTGAGTGGATGAATAAAAAGTATTTTATTAACGATTGAAAATTTAAACAAGATATATATATAGGGTTAGTGATATATACTAAGATATATACAAGATATATACTAAGAGTAGGAATCGAAAAACAAGTTTATTTTTAGAAATTACATAAAATAAATACAAAACTTAAAATATTCCTTTAAATTGACAACTTTTTGAAAACATGATAAATCTTTTGCCATCTTTTATCTTCACTTTTAAAACACTATTAATCACTTTCACGGCGAATATCTCCGCAGGGTTCACGCAGTAGCTCCAAAAGTATCATCAGGGTAGCAGGAATTCCGAAAGACGGGCTCCATTTATCTCCCAAGTACTTATTCCGAATGTATCCGTACTGGTCTATTTGAGGATGCTTTATCTTTGTAATGAAGCGTACTATAGGTGGAACTCTCGGATATGATTCTGGTAAAAACATCTCTACAGTGAACTTCTGTTCTGCATAAGCAGACCCCTTTGGTCCAACCAAGTAGATGTCATACTCTTGTAGGTTGTTTTGTACTAGTTTTATCAGTTTGGATTGTACAGCTTTGAGTAGAAGATTCTTCAGTTCTCTTTCTATGTGACGAAAATCTTCGAGTATTCTGTACACTGAACATATTAGGGAATATAGATAATTATATACAATTTAAATTATCGATATACTAAACTTCAGAATACATTTGTATGATTTTAATCCATGGATTTTGTAATAAAATCATACATTTTGTATGGTTTTAATTCTTAAAAAAGCGCACGGCGTTTGTTTGAACTGTATTAACTTTGTTCGTCAAAGTGGTAAATATAAGCATTGTTAGAAGTTAGTAGAAAAATATAAGTCTGTAACATCTTCTAGATTGGCATCTTGCCAATTAAGAAAAGAAACTTCTTAATCTATCAAAAACCTCAACATAATAAGTAATGTTTATAGCAAAAGGCCTTGTCTGTCTAGACAGAGTGTAGACAGTGAATCATGGACTATCGAAAAATCTTCAAATATTACAGTAATTTGTTCATTTCGTCAGAATATGGAACATGGTGGTTCTGCTTTCATGGTGGTGCAATCATGGTGGTTCTGCTTTCAAGGCAGTGAGAGATTTGTAGAGAGAAATAAGAAAATATATATGGAGCTCATGTGCGAACTATTATATTTAGTATTTAATTTTAGTTATTTCTTTTTAACTAAATGTAAATAAAAATTATTTAATATTAATCTGAAACAAACCATTCTGTCTAATGCCATTTTGTAATAAATCATTTTAGGTAATACTTAATTCGATTAACTTGGATTTTCTGCAGAGTTGTCAATCATAAAGGCCAATTATGTACTTTATTATACATATTTAAATACTATAATTATAATGAAAGCAGCGTACATTAACTGATTTTTTTTTTTTTTGTGCTATTATATTTAAGTAATAGTAAATTTGGCGACATTAGTTGTGATTAATCACTGAGTTATAATAATACGGACATAACAAAAGTTTTTATTGAACTACTATATCTAAGATTCCACAATATAATTTAATAGAAATCCTATACTTCTTACAAATAAAACATTAGTAACTTCAAGTTGCAGCGAAAAAACAAATATAAATCAAAAGAAAAATTAAATAACTGCTCATTCATTAAGACTTAACTATTAAAACTACATGAGATATCATCTCTCATTGAATTAAAAATTAGTATTCTTACTGTAGTAATTTCCGTGAGTATTTTTCCCACATCATTATTATAATATGTAAAGCAAATCAGAAATAATCATGATATTTAAAATTTTTTGTATTTACAAATAACAATAAAAAATGGTAAAAAAATAAATGAATGTTACAGAAAAATTATCAAATTATAACTTCAAAATAATAGATAATGAAAGTGTCGTATTTTTAGAAAAAATAATGTCTAGTTAGCGGAATTCCTTTTTGTTCTCCCTCCACATGATGTAGTTGACAATAATTATTCATCATGAACTTCGTAGAAATCATAAATAAATCCACCGACAGATCAGAACATTCCCAATTATTTTATTTCGACGATACAAGGAAAACAGTGCAATCTTGCAGGTTTTTTGGAGGTTGTCTATGTTTACATGTACAAAAGAAAATCTTATTAAACCATATTCCTCCGAAACAACACAAGTGTTATGAGATGGTCTTACATTCAACAGCAATCACTACCGAATGTTTTCGTTTCTGAAAAGCAAGGTAAACATCAGTGGATTCAAAACTGAACATTCCTGTACGGCACACTTACCACTTGGCCAAGAATATGTCACTAATTATATATTGAGTACGATATTTGGTAAAAAGTTTCATCACGTTGATATTAAACTTAGAACAAAAGAAACACGTATTGAATATATGCAAAAAATTTTGATATTTTCTTTATATTCGTTCAATATTCATCAGTTTAGGTTGCTATTTAAAAAAAAAGTACAGGATATCCAAAAGCTGTAGTTACTGTTTTAAAAATTCCTTAATAAATAAAAATGCATGCGATTTTGTTTATTTATTTTTAATGTAAGTTTCAAATTATTTTTTGACCTTCACAACATTCCAAAGCAAATTCACAAGAGCTGTTATCCTCTGATATTCTAGAGCTGCTCTGTTAGCTATTGTTTCTGACAATAATCCTAAAACTCAAGACATATTGGATTGCCGTTATCATCTTGAAAACCTGGCATCACTTGAAAAACTATAGTCCTGCAGTAGGTTCCTGCCCACTGTGGGGTTCCAGGCAATGAGAAAGCCGACTTCCTGGTTAAAAGGGGCTTTAATCACACAAAAAATATTTCGTCCTATACCCTTCCACTCTATCAAAAATCTCATCAAAAGATCAATTAAAGTCCGCTCAAGAAGACCTCTATAACCGCGTTTCCCAAAAGTCCTGGAAGAATGTCATCCCAAATCTATGTAATGGTCCAAGGCGTAGAGCAGTCGCTCATTTCCGACTAGCCACCGGACATGACTTCCTGCGAAACCATCTTTACAGACACAAAATTGTTCCCTTCCCCAATATGCACTCTGTGCAGCTCTGAGAGGCCATGGACTCCACGCATCTACTTCACTGTCCTGCTCTGAGTAAGACTTTTCTCGCCGAGCGGTATTGGGAGGCTAGAGATATGTTAGATTAATGAACTCTGTTTCAGCATGTTTTGCTGAGTATTCTCTGTTCTTTTTTTTTTTTTTTTGTTGTTCTTTTTATTGCTGTAACTGTTCATAATCTGCCATTGGAAATAAAAAAAAATAAAAACATTCCAAAGCTGAAGTCTCCCCATCGACTGGTGGACTGCTTTCAAGCCTTTGGACTTCATGGTGAAAGGTAGGTTACTAGGGTGAAAACCATTGCTAATTCAAAAGTAAAAAACATTCTAATTCATGGCACTCATGAGCCTAATATTTATAGATTAAACGGTTTGGATCAATGGTAATCAATAGTGTCCATTTTCCGTGGCTTCCCAAACTACAAGACATCAATCTGTTATAGACTACAAAACTAAAAATGTAAGACGAACGCGAATGCAATTATTGGATCAATGACTAATCAATAGTTGGTTAAAAAATCATATTTCACATATCTCTATCAAAAACATCAAAAATCGTACAGGAAATAAAAGAAGTCCAAAAAGAATATAAAATACCAAAAACATACAAAAACTAAAAAATGTTCGAAGACGAGCGCGAATAAAAAATAGTCCAAAGGCCATGGAAATAATAAAAAAATCTAAATATCAATTGGTTGCGTATGACTAATTGCTTGCACATAAGGATGTAAATATCCATCACTTTTCTTATTTTATAAAGAAAGCAATTACATGCACAGCTTTTTTTTTGTTTATAATTTTAGACACTTTTTATAATAACTTTTAAATTGAATTATTTCTTCTGTTTTAATCTATATATTACAGGCTTTTGCTAACTGCATTGACAATGTGCTATCACAGAGGTGGCTATAATAGTTATCACCAAATATTCTCCTTTTTAAAATCTTATATAGCCTGTGATTTTGGCAATATTAATTTCATTAAATTTTTTATCTAATGAAAATTAGCACAACTAGCAATAGATTTAGTAGTTGTGACAGTTTTATTATATGCAAATATAACAGATATTTCGCTATCATTATTACTCAAAACGGAGTTAATAGAGAAAGATTAGTTTTTAAACTATTTGGTGTCAAATCATGCCAAATAATCCAAAATAAAAAAAAAATCACTATTACAGCGAAAAGAATCATTAAATGTCTTTACCTCATATATCTAACTTAAATTTCAAAATTTACTCACAATTATCCTTCTCACCCGAAGCGGTAGCAAAGCAAGTTGAACACGACCACTTCTTAGCTGAGTCTCTAAGGGAAATTTTCTTCATTGTCTTCCTTAGGGAGCGGGTTTTAACCCGATCACCTTGTCAAATAGCATACGAGAATGTTAATTATGCAGTCAATGAACTTTGTTGATTAAGCGAGGATGTTTATCTTAGATAGGAGATCTTTTTGATGGCTATGCAGCTGCTTGACAATTAATGAAATGTAATTTTAAATTTGAAATGAAATTAGGTTTAAAACTGTTCATAACTAAGATTGTTCAGCAAATATTTTATTGTTTCAAATTATGCACATAATTTTATGCATTATTCTTTTTCTTTTCTTTAAAATACATGAGGATCATTATTTTTAATTTATCACATAAATTTTCACAACTTTTTAATATCTCGATATTATAAATATATAAATTACGAAATGGAATTACGATATTCATTGCATGGTAAAATCGCAGAATAGAGGCTGTTAAGATTAGGCGTCAAAATAACTTTTCGTCAAAGTGTGCCAAGTAACGGGTTGCGATTGTAAGTACAGATAATTGCAAACAGTACAAGAAACCCGAGTTACCACATTTGGCGACATATCTCCCAGTTGGCGTCACGAAAAGTTGCCAAAAACCCAACGGCCCCTATTTTGCGATTTGGCCCATTCCATTTTTAATCGATATTATTTGGCATAATTCAACATGAAACCAAATGTAATTTATTGAAAGAAAATTTCGATAAAAACAATATCAGTCAAGCTTACAAAAGAATTTTTGAAGTATTTTCGAATAAATTTGGTACTTATGTAGTAAAAACATAAATCGAGCCAAACAAAAATGCAAAACTAAGCATACCTACAAATATTAAAAAGCTCTACTGAGTTATATGTAAGAATGATCAAATAAATAAAGTTGATTTTACAAGAAAAAAAGACAAGAATTTTATTTTTTTTTTTTTTTTTAAATTATTTTTGGTACTTGTATTTTATTGCTAATTCCGTTATTAAAATTATAAAATAAACCAAAAAACTACTCATTATGCTATTACTACCGCACCACACCACACTACTTCACTTCATATCATATCAGAGATGAAATACCCATATACAAACACAATTAGAATAAAAATGTGTTTAGGGTTTAATTTTAAATATATCAAAACATTTGTTTACTCATTCGATATGAAATCTCGTATACCGATAAAAATTAACAATATGTCGTACTATAATTTCATTTCTATTTATTTCTGTTTTCTATTCTTCTTATTCATATTTATCATTATTACTTTAAATTACTTTTTTTTTTTCATTTCATGTTATTGTACCAACTTCATGTATTACAACAGTTATTGAATTATTTTGTGATCAATTTTTATTTGATGTATAATTGATATTTTGATGCTATTTGTATTTGGCGAAAAAGTAACTTAGGTGTGAGCATTTTTATGAATCAGAGTACCAAACCTAATATCAGTACATTTTGCATATTTTAAACATTTTCAAGATACTAGATATTAAGTAACAGTATCTAGAACCTAGAAAATGTTCAGATGTTGGCCAATATCTAACTGAATCGATTTTTAAAAATCACTTCAAGGCTAAACTTTTCCAATATATAGGTTAACCTTTACCAAAATTGTTTAATGTTACCTATAAAGGATATTACGTATCAGCAATAAATCATTTACTAACAATAGATTGAAAACAATTTAACTCCCAACTTTAACAACAATTCTTGGTAGAAATCTAGAGTCCTGTACTCCTTTTGCCAAATCATCGCCAAGTAAACAAAAAATGAAATGGCAGTTAATTTTCGTAGAAAAACATCATTGCCCCAAATTCAATCACCAAAATTACTATTAATCCAACATTGATTGCTAATTCACTATTATGTCAATGTTTATTATTAAATTTTCTATTACGCCAAATTTTAACGCTTTAACGCCAAATTATATTATGCTGAAATTTATTACTAATTTGCTGTTACGCCAATTTTATTTTAATGTCAAATTTTTATATGGAACCTTTTGTTAAATAAGGAAAAATTATCTTTATAAGAGCGAAATTAGTCTCTATTACGCCAATATTATCCACCAATATGCCAAAATGTATCACTATTCTGCTACAATTTTGTATGCTGTTTACAATGTGTAAATTGTATAATAAAACAATATTATTTAAAAAATAATAAGAAGAAAAAAAAAAAAAAATCATAAATTTCATTTAACAATATCCGTTTCTGAAGGCGGAAATGAACTTTTTATTGTCTCAAATAAGTTATTAAAAATTATATTAATATCGAGTTTTTGCTGCCACAGCCACGTGTATGAAGTAAGATAATTGTTGAACATTCCATTTATTACAATTCAATACATTTTCCATTCAATACTTGAGCCGTGTATTCACACCCAATTTATCCAATCCCCAAAAATAATAGAAATTTAGAGGCCTTTTCATCTATTGCCAGCTGATAATCATGCACATCATTAAAGTCACTTATCATCAATTGTTTTCCTAGCAATGACATATGAAATGAATAAACAAAACGTGCACAGCAGCACAAAAACAGGAAAATTTAGCAAAATGTCCGAGTTCATATGTCAACTTGCCATTCTAAAAGTATCTATTTTCCACTGAATTTAAATAACGGTTGTCACAAAATCTGAACTGCATCAACAGTATTAAAAAGAAATTATTTATTAATTTTTTAATATTTAAATATAAGTTATTAATAAAGTAAAAAAAGAGGTCTGATGGCCGAGTGGCTAGCGCTCTGGCGCTCTGTCCCACAGGTATCGGGTTTAAATCCCGGCGGTGCCATGGATGTTTTGTAGTGGTTCGGAATCCACATTAAACCGTAGGTCCCGGTCCTAATAGTATCGTAGATTGCTGCGGGGACATTGTTACTCCGCGCCCGTGGTTTCAAGTTGCACGCGCCCCCTGGGTAGTGCAAAGTGAGTAAAATCGGTGCAGCCCTTATGGCATAAAAGATGACGGCCTATTTGCCACCTGCATCAGAAAGAAAAAAAAGAAGAAGAAAGTAAAAAAAATAAATTTGTTTCTTATTTTTTTTATGAGTGGCAATAATTTATACATAATATAAACCAGTATTCTATAATACCAGTGTATTTCTTTGGACTTATTCACTTAAAAAATATATTTAAGTTCATATTTACTAGGAAAATTTTTTTTTTTGCAAGTAGCAATGAAATTATCATTAAAACAGTCATTATAGTGTTTGAAAAAAAAAAAAAGAAATAATAAATTTCCTAACTAAACTATTATAACCATAGAGAAATTGGCGAAACATTGGGTTGAAAGATTGACGACTTATTATTTATCATAAGTCGCCAAAATAATGCACCATATCGATATTCTTTAATAAATGCCTTTTTTAAAGCGGCAAGAAACTTGGTAACATGCCTAAATATGCCAAATTGGCGATTTTCGAAATTGCACCAAAGGTGTTGGTGAAATTGAAATTTTATTTCATTTATCACAAACAAGAGAATAACCACAATGTTTCAGCAACAATCAATTTATATATTATATTTTTTTGTGGAAAACTAAAGGAAACAAGTAATACTTACAATTCATTTTGGGAGTCAAAGGATAGTTTTATAGCAGAGTACATAAAAAAAAAAATATTTACATTAAATTTGAATAAAATAAATATAATTAATTCAATTTTATGAAGAAAATGAAAATAACTTTATATTGATGCTTCAGTTTCATTCTTGGTTCGGCTTTCAACAGTGTTAGATTTATATTTTATTTTCCGTGTTTGCTTACTATAACCAAATAATTAAACAGTTCAAATGTTTTAAAAGGATGATGGGAATTAAAACAGATTTAAACATTATGATATTCATATATAATAAAAATATTAAATAATATCATAATATAAAAATAAAATAAAATCATAAAATAATAAAATGTCATAATATAAAAATAAAATGAAATCATAAAGTAATAAAATGTCATAATATAAAAATAAAATAAAATCATAAAATTATAAAATGTCATAATATAAAAAATAAATTCATAAAATAATATTTTTATATTTTATTATGATATACATTAATTGGAAATTTTAGGCATAATTGAGATTGGCGATTTTTTATTAGTATTATACGAGCGAGTTTTAATTATTTCGAATATTTCGGAAAGTGCTAGACAAAATTCATGAACGTGTATGTATAATTCATGAACTTCCAAAAGTTGTTGAAATACATTCAGTGTTAAAAATGAAAAGAAAATATATTTATTTATATACATGCAAGGGTTGAATATATTTTATGTTAGGAAAAAATAGAATTTTGTTATCACATCCTACAAAGATAATGATTTTTTTTTTTATTTTACTCATGAAATCTTAGTTAAGGAACATTTAAAAAAAAAAAGGAAATAATTAAAATATCATTAAAAATGTCATCAAATTGGAAAGTTATCTTAAATAATAATGTGTTTTTTAAAATCAGTGAATCTATTAATCATTGAATATTAATAAAGTGATCTTTTCTATCATCAAATTCACGGACCCTTAGTTAAAAACACACATGCTTAGGCAAAGTTTATTGTTAAGTGGATTATAATAAGTTGTCTTATGTTATAGTATCAGACAAATCAAATCTTTGTCTTTATTCTAATAATTTAGAAATCAAACAAAGCATTTAGGCAATGGTTCTCAGACAGAGGCCCGAGTTTATGTTGAAGACAGAGAATGGAATATTATGTAAAGATTTTGGACTATTTGCGACGATTATTATTATTATTTTTTTTTTGTTGTTGTTCTTTTATTTTCTAAATAATATTAGTTATACTACTGATGATGTTAAATGATTAATTTCTGTAATGCTGGTACCTTAACAGTTTAATATCTTTTTCGTTTAGTTTTGTCTATAAATTTTATATAGTAAATCAATTAATGTAACTTGTTTTCATTCTAAATAATAAATATGTTAATGGTAGGCAATTTTTTTTTTTTTTATATTTCTTGCCTTAATTTGTTTATTTCTAAACAGTTAAATAAAAAAAATTACATTTAAATTAATTGGCGAATTGATAAATTAACTTCATAAGAAAAATTACGTATAATATTAATAATGCATTAATACTTGTAAGACTTAAAAAAAAAAGATAAGCATTCTTTTCATCGAAAAGGGGTTTTTAAGGAAATTAAAGAATTTTTCTCGGATTGCATTTTTTTTTAATGTTTATTTTCAAGAAAACTTATCTTCCGATTCTGAAAAACATTTATATGCGAAATAAAAGCAAGAAATGCGATTTATTCCTTTTTTTTGCCTCTCATAAATAATGCATTATTTTCCCTTTAAATAATTAATATATTATTGATATTTAATTTTTTTTTATTTTTCTTGATTCGATCTGTTTATTTTCCAGTAATTGAATAAAATATATAATTAAAATTAAATCCTTAATAACTTATTATTAATCGCCCATTATTTTAAGTTACATATAAACAATTAAAGAATATAACTTTTATGTATTAACTGCTTATGCATAGACTTTTATCCCGAAAGTACTATATGCGTTGAGGTGAAATTGCACCAAGCTTTCTTTAACCTTTGCATAAAAGAGATTTCAGATAATTTAATTTGTTAGCGTTCGACAGAAGTTAACAATTTTAAGAGGCACGTTCCGTGAACCATTCAAAAACTTCAAAAGAAAATTTTAAAATGTTTACGAATCTCTAGTAAAAACCCAAGTGTGCCCATGCTGCTTCCTAATAGGTCTGAATACAATATGATTTGGTGTGCTTTTATTGTTCAAAAATATAGGAAACACTCCTTATGATAGTAATTACTATTATAAAAACACCTTATGATAGTAATTACTATTATAAAAAACTCCCTTATGATAGTTTTGACAGTAATTCATCATCATTGGCGCAACAGCCCAGTGTGTTCCAGGGCCGTCTACCTACTGGTAGATTTCGAGACGAGAGATCTTTTTATTTTTGTGGAGTAGGGTTGTCAGCTCTACACCCAATGATCAATAGTCATATGAGACCGGGACCTAAATCTTAAAATGGATTCCGAAGCACTACAAACATCCATGGCACTGCTGAACCCGAAACCTGTGGTGCCGAGCGCCAGAACGCTAGCCACTCTGGTGTCCTAGCCATTCAGACCCCTATGATAATAATTACTATTCTAAAAAATACTCCTTATGATAGTAATTACTATTCTAATAAACACTTCTATGGTAGTAATTATTATTCTAGAAAACAATCTTTATGTTAGTAATTACTGTTCTAAAACACTCCTTATGATAGTAACTACTATTCTAAAAAACTATCCTTATGAAAATATCTACTATTCTAAAAAACACTCCTTATGATAATAACTACTATTCTAAAGACACTCCTAATGATACTTCTACTCCAAATTTTCTCTAGATTCTCTAATTAACGAAGAAATCAATACATTTAGCTCATTACACCAATGTACAAAAAAAAACAAAATTAAGACATTTCACAGTAATTATTTCAAATCATCGATGCCACTCTAAACACAATGTTTACTCGAATACCATCGTAATCACTTCAACCTTTCCAAAACGTTGAACCCACCTTCTTCCTCAATATCAAACAATCACTCTCGCTTTAAACGACAGAAAATGGAATCTAAAAGGATAAAACAGGAGCAGGGCAGTTACAAAACAGGATTTACAGGAAGGATGATTGTCGGAAATTGTCAGTTATCCCCCCAGAAGGATTCGACACTTGAAATGCAGATAAAAGCCCTTAAATGACAGGTCTTTATTTGCTCATCTTCGTGTTCTTCCTTCCCTGATAGTTTCCAAGTTTTTGTTTTACAGCACTTTTTAGTAGAACAAAGAGGATTTATTTTAAAATCAACCTGCCACCACGTCCCCTAAGAATTGCTCGAGTTGTCTTTTTTTCTGAAATGTCCTTTCACGACCAAGTTTAACAATCTTCCATAAAAAGTTATAAAAATAAAGGATAAACGAATGTTTAGTTTTAAGTTTTCAAAGTAAATTTAAGATGGAGTATGTCTTTATTTTAATTTATTAATGTGTCTTTTTTTAGATTGATAATTAATAGTAAATTTAATTGTAACTCATCATATTCCTTATATGTAATATTTTTATTTTTAATAATATAAAAATAATGATTATGATAAACTTAAAAGGACATAGGAAACAATATTCATTCAAAGTTTTATAATTATATTTCAAAAAGAATTTGTTTCTGTAACATTGTCTTATTATGTGATTTTGCTTCGAATAATCTAAACTGATAATTATAACTTAAAACTGATGATGATCATTTATAATTTATTTTAGATTTTGACATTTATTATTAAATTTTTTTTATTTGATGTATATAAAGGGAATGTATTTAAGTAAACGTATTTAATGGGATAAAGAATGATATAGAACTCTGTCTGAACACAAACAGTTGATTGATTTTTAATATTCATTTGATTCTAAAGTTAAAAACATTTCAGAACCCTCTTCAAACTTTTGGCCATCTCTAAATTTTTCAATAATGACTCAAAATATATTGCCAGTTTCTGACAATGAGGAAAACAAAAATAATGCAATGTACATTTCGTGCAATTTTATATATGCATTCCTTTAAAACAATAGGCATGTTAAACAAATCAAATAATATCATCATCATCAATAGCATGACAGCCCAGAGTGGGCCGATGCTTTTCTTTGAAAAGATTTACATGCATTCCTCTGGGTGACAATGGTCTTGCAATTCTTAACCCCTAGTACAGCAAAAACCTTTTCAACTGCGTCTATCCATCTCAACCTGGGTCGTTCTCTTTCTCTTTGTTCCTGTAGTTTTACCATAACGGGCCTTTTACAGGGTTTAAATCATTCATTCTAAATATATGAGCAGCCCAGTTTAATCTGTTGACCTTAATAAATTTTATAATATTTGGAACTTTATAGTATTTACATATTTCTGCGTTGTACCGTCTTCTCCAAAAAAAAATATAATAATTAATTATAAAAATTATCCATTACCTAAAGAAAGGAACTATTATAGTATAGTTCAATGTAATTATAAATATAACTATTATTGTATCTCACAAAATACACAAAAAAATTATTTGTTTTAATCAGATCAATATTGATGTAATTTTATAACTTTTTAAATATAATGATGTAATTACAGCATAATATTAATTTATATTTTACTATATAAAGAACATTAATATATTTAATACTTATTAAACGCGATAATTCTAGTAATTTAATATCAAAAAAATATCTGCTATATTCATAAATCAAGTTTAATGTTATAAAAATGTAATATCATTCAAAATAATAGTAATAGAAATCTAATTGCTGAATTACAATTACCATTAAATAATTAAGTTAAGAAATTTACTGTTAAATTATTATGAAAAGAAACTTTAATAATAAAATTTTGCATAAAAAACATGTTTGTGTGGAATTTAAAAATTTATTTGAATTCAATTAGTCTTGCAATCTGAGAAGTGGCAATAATTAAATGCACTGCTTTTTTTTTTTTTTTTTTGGTAAAGTTGATTTTAGTATATTAATAAATGTGGAAATCAAGTAGTTAATATTTATTTGAGAATTAACTCTTGATAATGTAAATTTACTCTATAATAAAAATTTAAATATAAATTTTATTTAAGCTGTCCATAGAATAAAATTTTTGCTTTCTTAATAAACAATATTATCCAGCATACCATTAATATAAACATTGTTTTTAACTGAAATTTTATGTTAAAATAAATCCTAGTGAATTTTAAATTTCAGGAAGGCAGATGATGATATATATTTTCTAGGTCTTAAAATTAAATTTTCAATGTAGAATAAATATTAATTTCTTTAAAGGAGTGGAAGGCATCCTTTATTTGAAATTTTGATTAATTTCAGTCAATTTAATTCCATTTAAATAATATCAGAAGGATAAAAAGAAAAAAAAAAATGTTCAGTTTTTACTGTTTGGAGACAAAACATATTGGCTGAAACATTGGAAAAACCTGATCAAAAGGAAAAACCTGAAAGAACCAAAAGAAATTTAAATTTTCAAAGGCATATATTAAAACAATGAATTCGTTCCTTAAAATACCCATTAAAGGGACATAAAACTTGTTTTGAATTAAATAGAAGATAAAATATTCTTGTGAGAAACCTTTTAAAGGGCACAATTCTCCAAAATCTAACGCGCTTTCTCAATTCTTTTTTGAAAAACAAATCGAGTCAACTTTTATGGGCAAGATGAAAAACAAATCTTTTCGACAGAGATTTCACATAATGCATACTTTTTCAAGTAAAGCTGTTCTTTGATCCAGGATCGTAAAAATTACTATACAGCACAATTTAATGGTCAATCTGGGACAACGACACCATCTGTTAAATGATCGCTCTCACTAGAAAAGGGTTTTTATACAGGATATTAGAAAATCGAATAACAAAATCAAAGTTTGAAAGTCGTCAGGAGAGTCTTTAGTTATTTGTACTATAGAGCTCTCAACACGATTTAATTTTAAAAGCTTTATTTATACTCTTCTATGAGAGTTCTCTTTTTTTTTATAAGAAAAAGAAAATTCATTTTAAAAAAATAACATAAAAAAACGAATATAATATTTACAGCTATTAAACTTGTAGCTTAGGTTCTAAGCTACAAGTTTAATAGCTGTAAATTTCAAGATTGTAAGTAAGATTGCTGTAAGATTTCAGAAACCATGAGACCTGATGGTGATTGTGAAAAAAATTGTAAGTGTTTTGCATTGATAGATAGCGTTTCTGCCAGGAGTGTACTGGGTTTTTGTCTTATATCAGGGGTAGCCAACCCAAATGATCTTGCGGGCCACTTTGGAAATACATCATAACTCCGTGGGCCGCATATAAATTTATGTATACCCATATTAGATTTAGATCCACTATAGACATTTGAAATAGGGTGAAAAATTTAAACATAATGAGTTATTACTTTTGTGTTTACTATTATTCTTACATGTATACATAGATAATATAATAATAATGATACTAAACGCATATTCTAAAGAAATAAATAACACTAAAAATGAAATATAAATAATATACATAAATATAAACAAATTAAGAAAATGAAATCATTAAAAAATATTTATTTTACTAGCGCGATATTTGTTTCTCCACTCTTTCACTTAGCTTTTGCAAATACATTTCAATTTGGGTATATGCGAATCGTAATGGATGTTGCAGGTTAGCGTCCGTTACATTCACGCGTTTTGTGTTTGGTCAATTTCATTTTCGGGAAAAAAAGATTCGCAGGTATAAGTTAAACCAAAAGCGCTAACAATTTGAGCTAAGAGTCTAGTTTGTTCTACTATCAGCAATCAACTGTGCTTATCTAGGGATGGTCACTAAGGTCACATAAAGTGACATATAGAACCTGTTATATTAGATGTTCCAAGATGCGCGGGCATCATGAGTGACAAAACTCGTTCAGAATCATATTAAATGACTCACATGGCTTTCTACGAGTTTTCTTAAAAAGAACGATTCACGTGACTTAGAACGCCATAGACTTAAAACACCCTCAGTTAAAAAATATGGCTCGCATTACTTTCAACACCATTAGTTAAAAAGCATGATTCACATGACTTTCAAAATCAACAGCTTAATAACATTTTTCACAAAATTCATCAGCTTAATAGCATGATTCACATGATTTTAAAAGCCAGTTTCTTAAAAGAATGGTTCAGATGACTTTCGAACGCCATTGTGTAAAATGAGTAGATGTAACATTAAGTGTATTTATTGGTATTGCGATAAATACGTATTTAAATTTTGTTTCAATTAGAATAATTTTAGCTATAAAAATAACATAACTTCGGAGCTTTAAAATAGTTAAAGACATTATATTGCTTTTAAATATTTAAAAGCATTGATAAAACAATATTATATTTTTAAATTTTGGAAGTGTTTTAATAGTCTAATTTGGAAGTGCTTTTATAAAAAAAAAAAAATATTTTTGATTTCACTATTTATTTTGGATCTTATCAAGGCATTTTTTTATTTTAAAGTAAATTGCATTTGAAATTTTGAAAATCTATTATTTATATAAATAAATAAATTTGTCTGTAAAATATAAAATGAAAAAAATGAATAAAAACAATCGTATTTAAAACAGACTTATTCAAAATGTAAAGAGAGAGTTTTTAAAAATAAATGAAGTTTAGTTTCAATGCTTAGGAAAAGAATCATTTTTACAAAACACGCGAAAGAACCAGATTTTACGATTTCATAAAATTTTAATTATAATATTTGTAATAGTTAAACAATCATTTTCTAATAAACAAGTGGAGTAAAATTTAAGCTTATTAAAAATAGTTTTGATATATATTATTTTTTTGTACAGTATACAATAACAATTCGAAAATAAAATTCATCTCTCTGAATTTATTTATAGGGTAGTACTTAGTTAAAACCAATTGTTAGAACGTATAAAATAAAATCCTATTATTAATAAAGACATATGTGTTTACTTTTATATTATTTACTTTTTTTTTTAATCTTTAAGATGCTTTTTCTTATGTATTTGCTGTTTGAAATCAAAATTTCTACGCTACATGTTTTATGTACTAACATGTACACATATTTTTCGACATATAGATAGGTAAAATAATGTGATTTAAATTGGAAACAGACGGTATAAAAAGGCAAGCAATAATCAAGGGAATTGTTGCCTTTATTTGCTATATTTATTTTATTATTTATTTGCTATATTTGCTATATTTTTACTTGCCTACTATTTTTCATAGAATAACGCTATTTTATTGCATATTTCGTAGTATCTCTTGAATATACTAGAGTTGCGGAGAAAGTCAATGAAGTATAATTAATCAATTAAATTTTTTTATTAATGAAAGCTCTAATAAAAAAGATTTGTCTGTTGAATATGATAGTATATTAAGAAAAATGTTTTAAGAAGTAAAGTACATAATTTAAAGTGAGGTAAACAAAATGTTTAGCTTAAAAGCAACTATGCAAAAAGCAAAATGTTTAATTTGAATAGTTAAACAAAAATATCAAAATAAACTTTTACAAACAAAATGTAGTAATAACTATTAAGTAATAGTTTAAGTTAGTTTTCGACAGTTAGTTTTATCAAGTAATAGTTTTCGTTAAAAAATTAATTAACTTAGAGATTTACTTGAACATTTTTTAATATTATATGTGAATTTATTATTCATATATAAACGCATATTAATTAATAATACACGTTATACCAATAATACATTTTTACAAGTGAATAATGTGCGTTTTCATATGAATAATTTACGTTTTTTTAAAGTCCAATTTCATAATACAAGATTAAATACTTTAAAGACAAATTTCAATCAAACATTTTAATTAAAAGAACTATTTGTTAATCACCTTTCTTAATGAAAATAAATGTTTATTGGTATCTACCAAATTTTTAAATTATTGCAAACCAATCAGACTTTTTATTGGTATCTACGTTTAAAATTTTTAATAAATTATTCTTTTTAAGGGCTATACCATTACCAGACTTTTTGAAGGTAATCCACGGACGCGGATAATGCCCCCGCAGTGCTATTAGAGCAATTTAATAAATACAAACATAATTTTGAACCCGATACCTTTTAGCCACTGGCCATCAGGCCCTGATATACTTAAAATCTACTGATATACTTCAGAGATTTTAAATATTACTGCAATAAATAGAGAGCTATTTCATAAAGTTTTTTTTTCTGTGGTCTGATATTTTTTTCTTCCAAGTACGCATACTCCTCGGAAACATTGCAATACTACACATGCAATTAGAAAGCGTTTTGATAACGTACGTATAAAAAATATAAAAAATTTAAGTCAATTTCTACTTACTGCAAAACGATTTTTAAGATCGGGGGCCATCTATTGGTAGATAGGTACAACTTAAATATGAAAAATTAAAATTCTATAAATTTAATTTAGGTAAATTAAAACATATTTTTAGATCCGCTAGTGCAATGGATGAATAAAAAGTATCTTATGAACGATTGAATGGAACAATCTTATATAGAGTGAATAGAGATAAACAATATGTGAAAACCGTGAAATATCTTAATTATAAAGCCGAAAATAGAAATATCTTATATAAAGTTAATGGATATTATTTTATATGTTATGAATTTAGGTAAATTAAAATATTTTAGATGTGTAATGGAAATATCTTATATATATGAATGGAATATCTTATACTACTGTGCCCAAAAAGTAAGACCAATTATTTTTTTTTCAAATGTAATGAATTAAATGCAAGCAGGTAAATTACTAATTATATAATCTACATTTTATTTTATATTTATTTATTATTCTTTCTGGCGGGGTTAGATTACTTAATTAACAGAGTGCTTAATATGATGATTCTTTAAATTACTTAAAAAGAAAATTTAGCCGATACGCAGGTTTTTAACAGAACAAGTTTTTCACCAAACCAAGCCAGTAAAATCTGTAATGATATGTTTGCGGATAGCAACCTGCTTGATGGTTACAACATTACGATGCAATGTTGAGAGTAGAAAATGGATAAAAATACTGTTTACATATGGATCACAAAACTGATTTGATCATAGATCTCGTCAAGAATTTCTTTGTTTTATTATTACCCCACACACAGATTGCATAACTTTTCTCTTTCTTCCCATAACTTCTAAGAAACCGTCTGGGAAATATAAAATTCAGAATGCAGAGACAGTATTTTTGTACTTAAAGATCGAAAAAAAGTATATACTAAACAAGAAATGAATAAAACGTATACAATATCGAATAAAAAATAAGACATAATCGTAACAGTGGCATTGATACAAATGCTTGTGTTGCCCAAGAGGAGAATACAAAGCGTTCCCAAGATCTCCCAACAGATGCATATAACTGCAATGTTTGTTTGAAACTGTCTCTGAACTCAATACCAGATTATCCAACAGTTGTTCAGGTAAAAGTGCCCATTTCTCCATCAACATCTTTTTTTTTCAATCGTTGGGTGGTTTCAAGCGGATATATTTCGATTTTTTTTGCGTATTTTTTAAAGTTTGTGCTTTTGTATATGACAGAAATTATTGCATAGCCTAATATCAAAAGAAATAAAGGGCAAAAAGACTTATTTGATTAGTCTTTATAATTATTGTCGTGGCATTGCCCTTTTTACAAGTCCTATTGATGTCCAAGATTCTCTCTACATTGCGTTGTCATTCAATAATTAATGCAAGTTAACCGAATTAAATATTACCAATACAATTATGTCTTACATTCAATTGATTCCTAATAATGAAACGTTCTCCTAAACAAGCTGTATAGACCACTTTGATAATCAATGAATTAATCGATACGTTAAGTTTAAAAGCGTCTGCATTATCTGACGAAAAGGAATGAAAATCCTATCCTTTGGTTCAAATTTTCTCCAAATGAATATACATTAGTGAGATGAAATACTGGCAAATTTGGAAAAAGGTTCTTAAATAATTTCAATTCAAATTCAAGTGATTTGTAATACTCTCCATCTTCAAGTCACCCTAACACCACCTATCGGAGTTATGGAGAATTATAATATATTAGTTTGCCTTTTCTACTCAAACACTCAATAGGATGATTTCATTAACCCCTTTTACAGAATGTTATATTATCTTTTATTTTTTTCTTCTTTGTGTTGTTTCATGACTTGTATGCAGTATTTTGTCCCAATTAAATTTCAAAATCACTCCTAGGTTTAGCTATTTGAATCATGCTGTATTACATATTTCTTTTTTGAGAAAAGAAAGGATCCAAGACAATAAAAGTTTAGATTAGTTTTGTACATTTACCTAGAACCCGATGATTATGTCAGCTGTACATTCCTACAAGAATTAAATGATGCCTGTGTTTTAATTTCTTACCTCT
>BPLR01005342.1:0-60134 GCA_021605095.1 Caerostris extrusa | reverse complement strand
TTTTTTCGGCAAGGATAACGTATGCCGTATTCTTCTAGTTGGTTATATACTTTTTTTCTGCGCAATGAAGGCCATGATATCAAAATTGCATTGACAGTTGACCTAATCAGCATCGTTTAGAATTGCTATGTGAATAGCTTATACACTATACGTTAAATTTCAACAATTTAACCAATGGTTTCGTTAAATATTTTATTTTTAATTAATATATATTTTTATTATGCTATATATTTGTTATTAAAATTTGAAAAGAATTTGTTTGTGTTTTTCTTTCAATAATTAAAAAATTTCCCTTTTTGTGTAGAATATATTTCATCATATTAATTAAAAATAATTGTTTGTAATGTTCCTCAATTATTTTTATCCACATAACTGAGAAAAATTATTTAAAGATTGGTAGTAAAATGATAGCTGTGTTATTATTAATATTATAAACGCGATTGATTTTTAATTTTTATTTTTGAAAGAATAAGTTCATTTTAATTAATTTTCTACTTTAAACTGAAATATTGGTTCAAATTATGTATGATGAAGATTTAAAAAGTACATTAATGCCATCAAATGTGTCCTAGAAATTATTTTTGTATAATAGTTGGAGCTACTATATTACGTCTTGTAATCTTCAAATTAAAATCTTTATTTCATTTATGAATATTTAATTAATTAGACACATTATTAAATTATCACTGCACTGTATGAATGTGTATTTTTACCGACTGCTTTGCAGACTGTTAATACATAAATACTGCAGAGTTAGAAGCTTAGCTGCAAATATCTCTTTGAACTTAACGAAACTTGCAATGACTTTCAAAATTATTGGATAAACTTATTAACTATAGATGTATTTATCATTAATTATTCTAAAAATAAGTTTTTTCTAAATTTTAAATTTTATAATATTAATAAAATGTTTTTAATATTATTACTTAACTAAAGCATATAAATCGATTTCTTGATATTTAAACGTTTTATTATCAGATTTCATAATTACAAAAAAATACTATTAAGCTTTCAAAGTAAAACTGGACAATTATGCAAATTATTATGCTATATATGAAAATATTATACAGCTTATAAGACATAATTTATGAAATTTTTCATTAATCCAGGATTTCTAAAAAACTATTTTCTGAATTATACTAGGAGCCCAATAACTACACTTTTCACTACTTTGTGACTGCTGTAATTTATTACTGCTAATCACATTTCTTTAAATTTTCAATGCAATTTTTTTACCATTTAAAATTTAAGTAGAATTTTCCAAAAAAGAATAGAATACTTTCAATATTTTAACCAATGATTACATGGCCATTGAAGTTATGTAGACTTTTTAAAATTAGCATAAACTATTGTCCAAGAATTTTTTGTAAATTTTTAAGCCTTGTTTTAAAAATGTCTATTAAAATAATAAACAGTATATTCTTGTCTTACGATATTTCTTTGAAGCATTTTCACATTAATCTTTTCAGAAAATATGATAAAATTTTTCTCATTTAGGAAAAACTTTTGGTCAGTTTCCACATGACATAAAATTTTTCATACAATTTTTATTAACAGATAATAGATCGATGGCGATCGATTGTTCAGTAAACGAAAAACAAATTCTATAATACTATTGTGTCCAAAATCTAAGACCAATTTTCAATTTAAAATTCCGGGGCTTATGGAATTTTATTTATTTATTTATTTTTCTTTTTTAACTTGCTGGCACTATCCTTGACATCTGTGTGAAATTTGAAATTATAATAAATCAGAAATTTTATTTATTTATTAAAAGAAACTTTTTGTATTTTTATTTTTATATGAAAATATGTATGATCCTATACACGTGTAAACATGGGAATATTAGAAAATAGTTATTTATGTCTAACATAGTTATAGTTATTCATGTCTAACATATAAAACATTTATCAGAATAATATTGCTCTGCGAAACAACAATTAAAAAGAAATAGTATACAAGTTAATAAAATCATGACGAGCAAATTAATCAGAATTATACAACTCTTTTATTGTAAATGTGCACGCCAAAATATATTAACACATCCAGGGGAACAAGCGATTACTCATAGAGGTTTTTCCACCTACACAAGTGCTGAAATCTCCCAACCTTGTACCCTTACAAATTGAAATTTAAACAGCTGATGTAACACGCATAACCCTTACCCTTCTTGGTCCCCCTACTGAACAGAGTACCACTTGTAAAGGCGAGCCAAAGTTTCTATCCCCTTTCTGCTGGCCTCGCCCATCCCCTTCGACATAGTTGTCCTGTGAGATCTACCACTTGTTAGAACATGAGAGACGTCTGACAATTTAAATTAACTTTCTAATGGATGACCTTGATTATAACATAGAGCGTTACAGTTTCGATTATGATTCGTTAGTATCGTTCAGCTACACCATCCCATTTGTGTTCTCCCTTCTATTTTCAAATTGATTCTCTTTATTATTACTCTTGCTACATGCACCCTTCTATCATTTCATAAGACAATACTACTTTGTCCAAAAAGTAAGACCAATTTTCAATTTAAAATTTCCCGGGGCTTATAGGACTTATTTCTTTTTTAGGTTGTTAGCACTGTCCTTGACATCTGTGTGAAATTTGACGTCAAAATATTCATTAGTGTTTGAGTTACGCTTGGCTTTGTGAGACGTCTAAAACGGATTCCGGCGATTTTTGAAACGTCTGAATTCATTGAGCAAAGAACTTGCATTAAATTTTGTTTAAAGAAAAGTATAGAAATGTTGCAGAAGGCATTCAGTGAGCATTCCTATATCGGAAAGAAAAGTTTACGCGTTGAAGATGAAGAGCCCTCTGATCGATCATCAACCTCAACCGATGAAGCTCGCGTCCAAAAAATTAAAGATTTGGTGATTGCAAACAGTCTATTTACAATTAGAGATCTTGCTGATGATGTTGGAATTTCAAAAGTGATCAGTCATGTTTGGGTCTCAAACGCGTCAAATCTCGATTGGTACCGAAAAACACTGAATGCGCCAACTCACACTGCATTGATTCTTTCGTGACTTTTTTCGCCAAAAATGAAATCCTTATCATTCCTGAACCATCGTATTCACATCGTGCGACTTCTGGCTATTCCCTAAGCTCAAAAGACCATTCCGGGGACACCGTTTTGATTTGATTGAAGAGATTCAACATGAATCGGTGATCGCTTTAAGATTCATCTTACCGACTGACTTTTTAATATGCATTGTGGATTGGAAAAGAAAGTTGGCAAGTGCATTGTGACCGGTGAGGATTACTTTTGAAGGCGATGAAATAAATTTGAAAGAATAAATAAAGAGTTTTGAAAAAAAATGATTAAATGGCTGGTAGTATGCTCTCTGCACAATGCTCTTCCAATGCTTTTTTAATTTTATGCGAACATTAGAGTATTGTTCTGATTTGATGTCCATGATATTTAAATAATCTTAAAATCCGTTGACATTAAAATAATCTTAAAATTCCAATTTTTAAAACTAGATCTTAAAAAAATATGTACACAAGTGTTTATGATAAGAAAAGAAAAGAGAAGAGGGAATATATATATATCACTGATCTGTAAACTCAATGAAATGAGTTCGATGCAACTAAGAATCGGAACTAGAAATATGGAATAAAAGCGAAATTTGATCTTCGGACTTTGAGGTTAATAGAACATATTTGTTTTTTTTTAACATCATCTATACCAACAGCCCATCGACTGTGATAAGAGATGGCAAAGCGCCTTCCAGGAGGACTTTTAGGAGTAGTTGCATCGTATTTTCATCTCGCAGGGGAGGAAGTCTGGAATCCTTTATACAAAATATTACAGAAAAAATTACCATATTAAAGAAATACTGATTAATTTCAAAATATTTAATTAATCAGATTGATATAGTTTCAGAGATTTGTAAGAATCTTATCTAAGTTTCATTTGATATTTATTCTTTATTTGTTTTTATAAAAATTTCTTTTAAATTTATTCAGACTATATTTGCAGTCGGATATTTTAAAACATGTAATTTTATAAAGGATTATGGAAAATAAATTAATACATTGGATAAATTTGGGAATTCAATTAACGGTACTAAATTGTAGGAAGATAATATTGAATTGAGTCTAATCATAAAGACCATTGGAAAACTCTCGAATAATTCAATTAAAGGAACTAGAAGCTGTACGAAGATGTAATATTAAGTATAATCTTAAAGACTCTTATAAGAAAGGAATAATGTTACAAGATAAGTTTTCTAAAATTATAAAAATAAAAAAATTTTCATTGATCATTCTTCTATATTTTGACAAAAAATTTCATCACATGCTGTTTTTTACTAATTTGTATATTATTGGTGTAAAAATGTGCTTTTGAAATTTGAAATAAAATAGAGAGTTTTAAATCTCCTTACGTACTTAAAACAACTAATTCTATTACTTCTATTTAAATCATTGTTATAAACCCCTTTTCTGAATTTGTACTGTTTTGTGGTCACAAGTTTATCATATATTGGGTTGGTGCGTATTATCAGGTTTCTTTTGACGCGCTATATTTTTTAATAAAAATCTACAATATTTTATAAATTTATGAATGAAAATATCCTTCTACTTATAGGTTATAAAATGCTTGTCGATAATCATACCATACTCATTTTTGGTAGGGTTCCACCTAGAGATTGCAATATAGGACCAAAAGTTCAATACCGGTATTCGGTATTTTTTATCTTAATACCGGTTTTAATACCGGTTAGTGGAAATTTTAGAAAAGAAAGAAAACACAGGTGTTTTTTTTTTTTTTTTATTTGCCAGTTTTAAATGCCAATGTAAATATAACAAAAAAATTTGTAACTTATAAACTATAGCAGTATATAAAGAATCACAAAAAAAGTAAAGGAACATCTTATTTATTTATATCTCAAAAAGTGTAAATATGCACTATTCAGTCTGTGGTACTATTACAAATTTTTTGAAATGTGAACTTAAAAAACATAATGCATCAATTGTACTATAATTAAGCATGGAACATAATTTTGTGCAAAATTAACAGCTGTCGAAAACGCTTTTCAGCATCTACTAGTTGATGCACTGTTAGCAATGCGCGATATATTTTTTCCAAGTATTTACTTTAAATCCTCATCTTCAAATAAGTCTATTTTTCTTCGGATTGTTTTGGATGCAGATGATTTCTGTACTTTATTTTGGTTTGTTGAAATATTTTTAGTTTTAATGTTTTTAATTGATTTTTTTAATAATCTAAAATCCCTGATGGTTGCACGGGCTTAGAAACTGTGCTTAAGTTTGTATCTTGATCGCATTTAGATTCTTGCCTCTTTAACAAAATTGTATCATGTTTCGTTTTTAAATCTGTATGGAGTTCGCTTGTACTTCATCCATTCACTTTTAATAACTCTTGAAATTTTTTACATTGTGCAACCACATTATTTTCATCATATAAATAATGAAACCAAAACTGAAGTATTATCAACTGATTTTTTTTATGTTCTTTAAGTTATTCTTATTCATTATTATGGGTATTATTTATGAGTATGTATATAATAAATCTGAAAATATTTGAACTCTAAAGTATGATATGCAAATACAATGTGAATAAATAAACTCAACAACTTAAAAATATATCGAAACATTACACACTTTCTTCACAACTAACAACCTTGTTTTCACAGATAAGAATTTCTAGTTTTCGGATAAGAATTCTTGAAAAGAAATCGCAGATAAGAATAAGAATTTCACAGATAAAAATCTAAATTTCTATAAAATACCGAAAAAACGGTATTTAAACTTGTGAATAAACTTGTGAAGAACGGTATTCAAAATTGTACAAATGGCTCAAAATCCCGTTATTCGGTATCCCGGTATACCGGTACTGCAATCCCTTGTTCTACCAATAACAAATCCTGTTTAAGATGATTTCCCAAAAGATAATTCCGCTTCTTTCCCACCGACACCACATTGACTTCTTACAGTACACACGTCCTTTGTTATACCTTTCGGTTAAACTCCTGGCGAAACGTGCAGACCATCTTTCTTTTGATTCATGATTCATCCTCAGTGACAAGATCCTTCAGAAATGGAAGCTCAGAAATGGATAACTCTGCTCGTTTCCTGGAAGCAAATTAGTAAAATTTCGGTTTTATTGTTGTCGCTCAGTTCGTCGGAATCCATCCAGCCAATTTTTCATACTTTTTTCAAGCTTTCTGAGATATCAAACGATGGCTAAGTAATCACATTGAAGTTGTCGGCCAGCATTCGAGTTGTCAAGCTTTCGTTCCAAGCTAGTGTCGCTAGATTTGAAACGGGCAAACCATTACCTGCATCGACTTTCACTGATTGTGTCCTCCCGAAAGTTCGTTGAGAGCGCGAAATGACTGCGCTGCTTTCCATCCTCTCACAAAGTGGCACTTCATAATGTGAGTACGCATTTTTTATAACCTGAAGTAGAAGGATATTTTCATTTATAAATTTATAAAATGTTGTACATTTTTGTTAAAATATAGCACGTCAAAGAAACAGCTTGATAATTATGCACCAACCCAATAGTACATATATGCACATATTGCGTGTGTGAATTCATTTAAACATGAAATTCAGTTGAACTGAAAAAGAAAATGAATTTATAAATGCAGCACAAAATCTCTGGGAATCCATCAATTTAAAATTATCAAAACGTTGTGTGTTAAGCGAAAACAAAAAAAGGAGAAACACACACAAGAAAAAGGTTTTTGTAGATAGCAAAAGCTGAGAAAGTATTTAAATGCAACTCTATGCTTTCATCCCTTATCGATCTGTTACATGTGTAGTAGAGAAAAAGACGTATTCGTGGGAAGATAGAATGCAACAAATGAGACGAGACTGAGATGCAACAGTGCCTAAACTGTTGCATCAACAGCCGATCGATGAAGTTGCTCCAAGAGTTGGCATTGTGGTTGATTTGGCTTATGGTATTTCATTTTGAATCTTTGTGCGTGAACAAAGCCAAATTATGTTCCTGCAATGTTTTTCTAAACATCGTATTTATATGCCATAAAAAATTTAGTTATTATTATTAAAAAGTTCTTATTTTACTCTTTTACCACTTATACTTTTTCATTGCTTTTTAAGGTTCCTTATGTATTTAAAAAGAAAAAAAATGAAATTCAAACATTATTTAGTGTTGGCTGGTATATAGTTGATGAATATTTAAAAATATATATATTTTGGTAAGTTTATAACCTGAGTCAATTATAAATTGAAAAATATTTATGTCAGAAATCTTAACATTTTTCAGCGTAAAGCCTTTTTGAATGAAATAGTGATTTTCTTATTCCAAAAGAAGCATTGAACATAAAGGAGAATTATCTTGTTTCTTTCTAATGTTGGTTTTTTTTTAATTTAATTTTGTTTTTAACAATTCTACTCAGTTTTATTACTAAGGGTTATTGTCTCTTAGATTTCTATACATCAGGATAGAATACATTGGACACAATAGGAAAAGAATCACTATTGTTTACAAATGCAAAATGCCTGCCTTACTATTGCTAATATATTTTTAATATATATAAAGAATACCAAATTCCTACTACTGTGCTCTTTTGGTTATCGTGGGATATTTATGTACACCTATTAAAGTTATAAATAAGCATATTGTTCCCTGTCTTAATATTTTTTTTTTCTTTTACAAAGAAGGACCTGCATTCAAACTGCAACAGTTAAATTTATGAGATTAAACAAATATTAATGGAATCAGAATACACCAATAAATGCGGTTTTGATTTTTCATTGGGTTAATAATTAGCCCAAAGTTTGCAAAAAAATGACCTGTAGAGCGACAAAGCAAACCAAAATATTACAAATCTTGTATAATTGAATGCATTACCAGCAAATATATATATATATATATATATCTGGGCTTGCAATCGTCCTCATAATTGATTCTTTTATTATATTTATCGAAGTCATCAAGTTATTTAAGAATGCATTGATTTCATACTTTCTGTTTATTTTTAATGAATTGCCATTCTAAGCTTTAAGGTGTCATCAAAACATTAAAACAAACAAATTGCTAGCGATTCCGCAATAATAAACAAAATATTTTCATTTAGTTTTTTAATAATAATTTTGCTGAAATGTTAAATTAGATATTTTATAAAACTTTGAAATATAAGTTATATCCGGTCCTTGATTCGATCATATAGGTATTAAAATGTAAAAAACATCTTCTTTTTCGTATAGTTGAGAATCTGCGTATTTTTTCTTTGTCCACTTTCACTGGGCAGATAGATGCATTCTGGTAGGAGGAAGGGAATCATGATATCTCTCAAGCGCATCTCTGTTTTACTGGATTAATTCTTCGATGTGTGAATATGTTCCAATTTGTTCATCATATTTATATAACGTTTTCTTCAAACAATTTTAAGCTCTTTATGTTTCGTACCAAAGCGGTAGTTTGTCATGGCCACACTGGTGTGCAAAAACTTAAGCAACAATGTAAAAATTTAGCAGATAGCCATGAATTGCAGAAAGAGGAGGTCTGGAATCAGTACAATGATCACGTAAGTCATTAGAAACGTCATTGTGTATGCAAATATCAGAACAGAAACGTCGGAAAAAACGTTGCTTACGCAAGAAACGCGTCATGTCTGCGCGCAGCTCAACAGTAGAATAAAAAGTAAGGACGGAACACGTTCTTGGCTATTCGCTGCAATGCCAGTGAGTCAGTTCGTTAAATATGGCTAGAAGAAATCACCTGGACGACTTCACGTGGAAGAATGATCCGGAAAGCTGGAGAAGGGGCATACTGTCACCAGTGTAGCTGCAGAGTTCGGAATCAACAAAATTGTCATTACGGCGCACTTTTAAAGCGTTCCAAACCACAGGTACAGCAGTCTTAGAAGGTTGGTGGTGGCCTCCCCGGGAAGACAACTGCAGAGGATGACCGATATATCGTCCTGCAGGCGAAAAGAGGCCGACAGCAGTCAGCAAGCGCCATTGCTCAGCAACTCCTTACAGCAATGGGGCGACAAGTGTCGCAATTTACTGTGGCCAAACGCCTTCACAAAAGTGGGCCTATTCGCCCATACCTAGACGCTGCCTCCCATTGAAAGTTGGCCACCGACACCACCGTTTTACAGTGGTGCAGAGGACACAAAAACTGAACAACTGATCAATGGTCGTGTCCTCTTTAAGGATGAGAGTCAGTTCTGTACCAGAAGCGATTCCCGACACGTTTCGATTTGGAGGAGGTGTGACCCAGTTTTATCCCGGTAACCTCAAGGAAGACACCGTTGTTATGGTGGTTCTGGAGTTCTTGTCTGAGGAGGCATTTTCGCTCTGTAACCGGCTATTGATGTGCGTCTGTTCGATGCCATTGGCCCAGAGGAACAATGCACGGCCACATCGGACTCTTGCTGTTGAGGTGCTACTGAAAGGTGAAGATATCACTCGTGGATTGGCCAGCGTACTATCCAAGATTTAAATCCCAACTTTGGAGAGACGCATTGCAGCACCCTAGAACACCCAACAACTCAAACAGATGCTAATTGAGGAATGGGCATTCCTACCGAAAGAAATGTTGCACCAGCTGGTTCTGAAAGACTGTGCCACGATGACATATGCATCTGCTTCATAGACAATCATAAATCACGATACTATGCGTTCAATAAAGCTTGTTTTGTTTGATTCCATACCGTATGCATTGTATTCCGTTTTCAGCGCCGATGCTTTCGTCATCCTTTACGTACATAATACTCTCCCTCATTTCTGAATGTCATGTCTCTCAGATGATTTCTCGTGGAGTTATAGCAAAACCCCACCTGTTGCTTAAAGTTTTGCACACCAGTGTACATGTATTATATCTTTTTAAACTCTACTGTGCATTTTTCAAGTTTTTATAAAAATAATTCATCTATCTAAAATATTATTAAAATTCACAATTTAAAATATAATATATTTATATATTTCATCGTTGGGAAGATGAAATTTGTCCCTATCTATTCTGGCAAAAGACACAGCTTACGTATCTTAAAAAGTCAAAAATTGTGTGCAGTCATTCTTATATTCCTCTTTTCAATTTCATTCAATTTACTTTTTATGGTTTGGGGTTCCTTTCCCCTTTTTTTTTTTTTCAAGGCGCTCTTTGCTGCACTTCGGCAAAAAATAGAACACAGAACTGTCACAATTGTGAGTTTAAATGCAAGTATATAACTTACAAATGACAGTTCTGTTTCTGTTTCTAGACCTACATATACACTGAAGTGACAAAAGTCACATGGGATACCTCTTAATATCGTGTCGGCCCTCCTTTCGCCCGGCGAAGTGCAGCAACTCGACGTGGCATGGACTAAACAAGTCGTTGGAAGTCTTCTGCGGGAATATTGAGCCATGCTGTCTCGATAGACGTCCATAATTGTGAAAGCGTTGATGGTGCAGGATTTTGGGCATGAACAGACCTCTCGATGATGTCCATAAATGCTCGATGGGATTCATGTCGGGCAATCTAGGTGGCAGATCATTCGTTGGAATTGTAGAATGTTCTTCAAACCAATCGCGAACAGTTGTGGCCCGGTGACATGGCGCATTGTCATCCATAAAAATCCCATCATTGTTTGGGTACATGAAGTCCCATGAATGGCTGCAAGTGATCTCCAAGTAGCTGAACATAAGCATTTCCAGTCAATGTTCGGTCAGTCGCACAGAGGACCAAGTCCATGCCATGAAAAAACAGTCACACCATTACGGAGCCACCACCAGCTTAACAGTGCCTTTGCTGACAGTTTGGGTCCATGGCTTCGTGGGGTCTGCGCCACGCTCGAACCCTGCCATCAGCTCTTACCAACTGAAATCGTGACTCATCGGACCAGGCCACGGTTTTCCATTCATCTACGGACCAACCGATATGCTCACGTGCCCACGAGAGTCGCTGCAAGCGATATGTTCTATAGTAAAGGCACTCGAGTCGGTCTTCTGCTGGAATAGCGATCCCCTAACTATTTCGAAATGGCATGACCCATGCGTCTAGCTCCAACATAACATTCCGCGTTCAAAGTCTGTTAATTCCCGTCGTGCGGTCATCATCACGTCAAAACCTCTTCACATAGACGCTTGAACAGAAATGAAAGCTCTGCGAATGCACTGTACATTTATACCTGTTCTACGCGATGCTACTGCCATCAGAAGAATTTTGCATATTGCTATCCCATGACTTTTGTCACTTCGGTGTATATTATATGTGTGTATTATGATATTAGAGAACTATTGTAAAGCATTGTTTTATAGCCATAAAAATATAAACTTCTAATATGTGTTGCTGTTTTGTTGCTTACTTTTTAATATAAAGGTAACCTATCAGAAATAGTCAGATATAGTATATAAATTTTTTTTTAATAACTGCAATTTTAAACTGCAACTGGATAAAATTTCCTATGGTTACTTTATTGAGATACCGTTTATTTTATGTGTTTATAATTTTTTTATTTTACATCAAAAAATTTTATTGTCCTAAAATTATTAACAACAAACATTTACATATGCAATAAGTAACTCGTTATATATACGTTATATTCTTACTATAAAAACATTTATTATGCTGACACTCTCATGTTAGAAAGCCCTTTTGTTTTCTATAATTTAATTATTTCCTTTTAATTCCATGGTTTTCTATGATATTTTATTATTTTGATTTCATTTTTTTTTCTATTAAAATTATGTTTACGATTTAGGTATTATTGAAATATTAAAATATCATCAAATCAATTGTCATTTATCAATGAATTGGTTATATTAAGTTATCTCTCGTATCGATTAATAAAATTTTGGGTATAATTTTAATCATGTTGAGCACATTAACATGAAAATTCTCTCTTGGACTTTTTGAACTTGTTAAATATACATATATATGTCCTTTCCTTAATCCGTGTAGGCAAAATTGTAACTACAAATAATAATAGCTCAAGGCAATATTAGACATTTACTTGTATTTTGATTTTCTATTTCATTTGATTAATGTTACAAATTTTAATTGAAAAGCTAAAAAGATCTATAGTAAAAGCAATGAGAACGAAAACCTTTATTTTAATAAAAAAACAATGTTTCAATGAGCGAATATGTCCCATGGTTATATATCAAAAAAGTATTAGCACTCATTAATATTAAATAGATCATTGCAAAAAAATTTATAGCGAAGACTTTTTTCTAAAACCATTCATAAAAATTTAGTATCAGCCTTTCGTTTTTTTCCTCCGCGCGTCAACAGTTGATGAACTGAAAATCGCTTGTGGTGAAAATCAACACAAGTAAAGCACTTAAATTAAACTCAGCAGAGAAAATTGTAGTAATCAATTGAGAGATAGCAACCGTGCAACAATTACTCAAAATAATAAAAAAAATTATTCTTTCAAGCATAAAAATTTTTAACTACCAAAATAATTACGTTACGTTACAGTCATTCATTTCCAAACCAGTTGAACTACACAAAATGATTTATAAATTCCTATCTTCGGAGTTCTCAGCAATAAATACATTTAGATAAATAATGTTTAATGAATTATTAAACAAAAAATTTTATTTAAATACATTTAGATATATTTAATGCGTTATTACTCAAGAGGTTTTATTTTAAAAGCTAATAAAATACAAAACTCTTGAACCCCACTATTTTTTACAGTTATTGTAACAGTTAGAGAGATAATCGTTAAGGCAAGTAAATACAAATAAATCTATATGAATAATTAATAGTCGGCATCAACTTAAGAAGAAAAAATCGTCTTATTAATTCAATATTGTAGATTAGTTAGATTTTTACAGATTAAAAATTATTATAATTCAAATTGTCCATAGTGGATAAATTTCATATCAAAATCATCGATATAAATGTATTCATAATACAAAGCCCGGCATTCTGGGCCTTATTTGACAAATGGCCTTTGATGCCACACGCTTCAGGTTCGAATCACATGGACGTTTGTTAGAAAACCGGTATCCACGTTGAAACGATAGGTCCTGGTATAATTAACCTAAAGCTGTGCAAAAATAACCATAGAGCTACAAACAAAATCTTCATCTTGGTTTTTAAAATTTTTCTTTTAGTAACCAAACTCAATAAAAGAAAATAGTTTCATCAATTCCATCAGAGCCTCCTTCAAACAACTGCCGTGCTTCTTCTTTTCCTCCTTTTGCCGAACTGTATACTATGTTGTAAAAATTCAATCTTTTTTTTTCTATTATGTTTTTAATTGAAATAAAAAATAGACTTAGCTAACGAAGAAAGACTGAAGTTGTATACGACTCCTTTAAGTGACTTTTGATTAAAAATAAGAAAATGAAATACAAAACATAAATGCAAAAAAATAAAAAATAAACTACCATTCGAAACTGACAAAGGACTCTTTATTCTCCACCCTTCGTGTTGGGAATATTCAAATAACCTAGTAACGTAGAATGGAATTCAAAGTATGTGATCCCTGATCCCAAACGAATTAGAAGAAGAGGAAGGGGAGAATTCTTTTTTTTTTTTTTTTTCCCGGTGTTTCAGAACCACCCCGAAGTATGGTAACTTAAGGAAGAGGATATGCAGGACTTTTTCTCTAGTGAATGATTCCAAAGCGTGTATAAAAAGTTCCCTCTGGTATTCGAAAAAAATTAAATTCGCAACGTTCGCGCCCACCCAAATAATTGTAAATCGATGGTTTGCAATTACCAAATCTTTAATTTTTTGGACGTGAACTTCGTCGGTTGAGGTTGTTGGTCGATTAGAGGGCTCTTCGTCTTCAACGCATTCTCTGCCTTCTTCGAATTGTTTATATCACTTCTAAACATATCTTTCGGATATAGGAATGCTCACCGAATGTCCTCTGCAATATTCTATACGTTTCCGCAAACAAAATTGAATGCAAGTCCTTTGCTCAATTAATTCAGTCATTTCAAAAATCGCCGGAATCAGTTTTAGCGTCTCACAAACCAAGCTAACTCAAACACTAATGAATATTTTGATGTCAAATTTTACACACAGATATCAAGGACAGTGCCAGCAACGCAAAAAAAAGAAAAGAAATTGAAATTCCATAAGACCCGAATTTTAAATTAAAAATTGGTCTTACTTTTGGACACAGTAGTAAATATGCAATCGTAAGTAAACAATATCTCCATTTCGGATGACTATTACTGACAAGTTGTCAAATAGTTTGTTAGTTGCAGAGCATGACAGCTGACAGTGATTTAGTGTCATTCTGTTACTACTGACGTATGTTACAATATCAAACTACCTATATGTGTTAATGATTTTTCTAGGAATGCAACAATATTTATATATGAAACCATAATAATAGCCCGACATACGCGAGCTTGAATTTGCGCAATGGTTTTTATGCGTTTAGCAGCATTGCAACCATTTATGTTCACTGTTTCTCTTAGTTGTGTATTCTGTTTTCTTTGTCATTTTCTGTGGGGATTGAATTATTACAATTAGAGATATGTTGCAATAGAATAAGTTGTTAATTAAATAGTCTATTGTGCTGAAAATTTCCTTCTCAATTTTTTTTTTTTTTTTTTTTTTTTTTTTTTTTGCTGTTTTCTGAGCCTAGGTATCAAAGAGCTCTACTGCTAGTTTTTTAATGTAGTTGCTTGAATTAAGTGCTGTCGAATATATAATGGTGTGGGGTACCTTCTTCATCACAGATACTTTTCTATGCATCTTTTATTTGAAATCTGCAGATATGTACTGAAAAATTGACTGCCAATTATGAAATATGTGAATTGGAGGGTAAAAGTTTTTGAGTGACTTTGAAATAAAACTTGTATGTTCTGCATCCAGCATCACAGAAAATCCAATGTTCTTCCTATTGTAATAAGTATGTTTTTAAGGTACAATTTTAGGTAAGTTGTTGAAAAAAGAATGATTGAGATTGAGTTTCTATCATTCGCTTCTTTGTTCAGGATGCCTGTTCTTTAATTTCCCTCGTTGTCTAAATGTGCTGTGCTCCATAAGATTTAATATGTTTTAAGATTCTTATCATTTTTGATAAGATTTCTTTTTTTGGTATAAGGGCTATTATTTGAATATAAATATTATTGTGGATTGATAGTCTGAAAATATTTCTATGCAAATGTTCATTTTTGTGCATATTTAATTGGTTGAGAATGACGTTTATTTCAGCTTGGTAAATCCAATTGTTACTATTAACTGTTGCAATATAAATATGAATTTCTATGATTATTTTGTGGGTAACGAAAGCTGATCCTACACTTTGGTGGGTTTGTGAACAGTGTGTATCAAATGTTTACTATTTCATTCAATCAACATATTTCTCATTCACATTGCAACAAAAATACATTCCGTTCTTCACATATAGAGACTTTTCCTCCAAGCCATTCACATTTCACTGAATGAATACCATTCTAACTTCATCAATTTTCATTAAAGACACTAAAAAGAGATGCATATAGGATTTTTAGACAGAACTGACGTAAAGATTTTTTTAACTCCTTCTCGTATATTTCAATTTCAATTTTATTCCATTTATGCTTTGAAAAGAGTACTTTTTAGCAGCTGTTGCTGTTACCCAATGCGGAAATACTTTCGAAATGAAAAAATATATGAAACTCTTTGGGGACTATAGATTATCCTGGATTTTATTTCAACATTTCCCCCTCTGTCTGCTGCTATGCTGCTTTATTCTTAGGTCGAAAAAAATAAAGAGAGAACTTATGCATGTCACTTTTTATTAGTTACTGACATATACTCAATTATGTCTAGGCCATTTACTTGTTAACACTATGTTTAAAGTTAACGATTAAATCTTTCCGTTCCCATTGCAAATAGAACAAGTAATATAAAAAAAAAATTTAAGTCAATTCCTACTTTTTTTTTCACTATATTGCAGAAAGTCCTTTATAAATAATTTTCATTCATTTTTTTAAGTTTATCTGGCGCCATCTATTGGTAGATATTTGCAACTTAAATCTAAAAAAAAAAACTAAAATTAATGAATTAAATTTAATTATTGAATTAATGTTTGAAAAACTTCAAGTGTCATCCACTATTAGTTTAAAAAATGTATTTGAACTTGTGTGGATGAATAAAAAGTATTTTAGAAGGAATTGAAAAATAATACGATTCGTGCCACAATCAATCTTTTTTTTTTTTTAAATTTACTTAAAAATTCAAGTGAAATTATATAAATACTAAAAGAAAATTAAAATTCAAACTAGATTAAGAAATTAAGATTTATAAGAAATTAGAAATAAATATAGGTTTTGATTTCTCTCGTTGATCTCTTTTTTTAAAAAATCGGAAATAATTTATAGAAGTTTTAGATCAGAAAAAAAATTTTATCACATTATCCAAAATTATTATTGCAACTAAGACATTCTTCTTTTGATGTTTACGGGTAATTTTATGCTTGTATTCTTTTGATGAAGCATTCGCAGATTTATAAAAATTGGTAATTGCTATTCAATATTATATTCTCAATAACTAATCCTGCATAAATTTTTTTTTGTTTACACTCATGCTGTATGTGACATAGCTAAAAATAAAGTTGTTTTGTTTTATTTACGTTATTTTTTTTTTTGAGGAATTGTTTGTATTTACAATTTCTGTAAGAATATATATTGCAAATAAAATTATTCCTCATCAAGTACAAGAATTAAAATTGTATATATATAAAATTAATTGTATAGAAAGTAATATATATATATACTGTTTTACAACAGATTGTATTTGTTAATTTTACATTAAATACTCATCAAAATTTATACATTTGTGCTACAAAATTTATATTACTGCTGTGCCCAAAAGTAAGACCGTTTTTCAATTTAAAATCCCTGGGGCTTATGGAATTACAACTTTTTTTCTTTTTAGGTTGCTAGCACTATCCCTGACATCTGTGGGAAATTTCACGTCAAAATATCCATTAGTATTTGAGTTACGCTTGGCTTTGTGGGACGCTAAAACTTATTGCGGCGATTTTTGAAATGTCTGAATTAATTGAGCAAAGAACTTACGTTAAATTTTGATTGCGGAAACAAATAGAATATAGCTGAAGGCAGTCGTGAGCATTCCTATATCGGAAGGAAATGTCTGGAAATGATGTAAACAGTTTAAAGAAGGCAGAGATTATATTTTGGTGTCTATTAGTATCGTAAAATGAATTCATGGCTCGCCTGTTTTTTTTTTTTTTAAACATAATACTTAACAATACAAAATTTAATCACAATGTTTGTCCCGTAATATCAATATAATTCTTAATAGATAAAAAAGTACTACTTGTAACTTAATGTTTGGCGTGTGGGTAGACTGCGCTTTCGATTAATTAAGGAAAACATTCTGGAATTTTGGACCCTTTTATAATAAAACAAGTGTTCAAAATAAACAAATAAATAAAACAGAGTTGAAAAATATTAATGAATATTGTTTATTCATTATTATTGTTACTTAATTTTTATTAATTGTGGCCTGATGGCCGAGTGACTAAAGCTCCACAGATTTTGGATTCGAGTCCGGCGGTGCCATGATACTTATAATGGTTCGGAATCCACTTTAAAATGTAGGTCCTGGTCTAATATGAATGTTGAGACTAGGGCTAACAACTCTACCCCCTCATGCAAAAAGAAAAACATCTCATGTTTCGAAATCTACAGAGGGCTTCGGTCCATTATGGGACTGTCTTGCCATTGAAGAAAAATAATCTTTATTAAATACGGCATTAACATACGTCTTTACTAAATTTGGAGAAATTTTCTACTATGACAATTTCATATGAGCTCTCAATATGACATAGTATTTGGTAAATGATATTGCAGATTATCTTTATTTTAATAGAAAGTAATTAAAGTAGATCTAGTAGAAAATTTTTAAATCCACTTTTTAAGATAACATATTTTTTTTCTGACTTTTTATTCCGAATTTGAAGCATTACAAATCGAAATTTCTAGTCTCATTTCGATATTTGGATTATATTTGACATCATGTTTCATAAAATAAGTATAATAGGATATAATGCTCTTTATTCGTTTAATTTTTTATTTATGCTATTTTTTTTTTAGGCTCTTTAATTCCTTTAATTCTCGAATACTTTTAGAAAATGAAGTTGAATAAATTTTAAATTATGATTTGATAAAGCTTTCAGTTTTCTAAATTACTAAAGCCAGATAAATTTCATTTTTATTAGGAATAAAGTGCATTTTTTATTCAGTAGAAAATACAATATCTTAATAAAAATTGAATAAATGTCTTTATGCATCTTTGTATGACGTTTTTCTTTCTTATTAAAGGCTTGTTTTTCTATTTTCTGTTTCTCTACTATATTATTTTAAAAGCACAGTACAATTTTTCTCATATCGTGAAAATTACTGATGAAAACTTCACACATAGTCATTGACAGAAGAGTCTGAAAGAAAAAGATATGAAATTAGACATAAATGGAAGTAAAATTGCTTCTTATTTTAAACTTAAAAATAATTCCAAGAAACACATGTTGCAAAAGCATATAATCACTGATTTGGCTGTTGTTTATTTCGTACGTTTTATATTTTTTTTTTCATAATTTATATATCTGGAATACCAACAATATATATATGTATATATATATATATAGCATTCCTTTAGTATTCCTTTAGCATTCCCATGTCAGCAGTAGTTTTGGTAACTTTCCATAGATTCGAATCAAGACTTTTATTTTAGAAACATCATTTATTATTTACTAGGTTATTCCAAAGCTCCGGTTAAAATGTCATAACTTTAAGAGAGCCTATAAGTTATAGTAAAACAAATCCATCTATGATATACACTCATGTCCATAAATTAAGGATAATGAAGTTCATGCAAAGAAAGAGAAGCAAAACAAATTTGACTTATTTGTAAAGTCTATTTATTAAACAAAAGGTAAAGAGCAAAAAGATGCTATATGTTTGACATAATTAATAAAAATTGCGATTTTTACTCCCTGGAGCGAATTTCAAAAAGAACCTATTTACAAAAACAGTATAACATGGTTAGTATGATGGTTAATATGGAGTATGTCTCCCGGACGATGCCATACAAGCCTTACAACGCCTTACGCGCTTTACTCGCTTTAATTTCTGTAAAACACAACATTCTAAAAATCGTTTTTTTTTCAACCCTATAGTTGTTAATAAAAAATTTATAAAGCTAAATAAACTTAAAAGTAAATTCCGTGAGGCAGAAATTAATTTCATCAGGAGAAATTGAATAAAATGAAAAGTAATTATTTTCATGAAAAATATGAGTGTTTAAGATTTCGCTTTTCGGGTGCAATCATTTTCTCCTCTCCCTCCGGCACCTTGAATGAAAAATCACAAAGCGGCAGCAGTTTAAAAGCTTTTGCAGCCAGGCCTGAATTATAAATTTAGAAAGAAATAACTTAGATGCACGGCATTTTTTTAATAATCTGGCTAATTTTTAATAATTTGTACCTCTGAAGATTTAATAGAATAGTTGAACTATGATCTATCAACAAGATATACTACTGTGCCCAAAAAAGTAAGACCAATTATTTATTTTTCAAAAACTCTTTATTTATTCTTCCAAATTTATTTCATCGCATTCAAAGTAATCCCCTCCGGGCACAATGTACTTACTTTTTCCAATCCTCATTGCAAGCTGAAAAGTCATCGGCAGCGATAGCCTTCAAAGCGCGCGGCGTTTCACGTTGAATCTCTTCAGTCGACTGAAAAGAAGTCGTACGGTGTGAATGAGGTGGTGGTTGTGGAATGATATGGGTTTCATTTTTGGCGGAAAAAATCACAAACAATCAATTCAGTGTGAGCTGGCGCATTCAGTGTTTTCGGTACCAATCGAGGTTTGACGCGATTTGAGGACCAAAATGGAATTGGCCGATCCTTTTGAAATTCCAACCCTGTAAGCAAGGTCTCTAATTGTAAATAGACGGTTTGCAAGCAGTAAATCTTTAATTTTTGGACGTGAGCTTCGTCAGTTGAGGTTGAGGGGCGACCAGAGTTTTTTTCGTCTTCAAAAAAATCGGCGGAATTATTTCCTACAATCATGATATCTGAATTTTTCAATTAAATTGCTTCAGCAAAATAAAATGTAATAAAGAATAGTGATTTGCAAAAACAGCTGTTGGAACTGAAAAGAAGGAGTTATATCCAAGAATTCCCAGGAGTTATATCCAAATTAATCCGAGAGACATTACAACTTTTGATACCTTTTAATGTGAGCATATGAAATGAAAAGCTCAAATGTTTAAAAACTGTAGACTCATTTGTACTCCCACTGCCCTCGTTCGTCAGCGACACGGAACAGAAGTCAGATTTCTACCTACGGTGTTCTATCAAAACAGAAGTTTTTCCCTTCTTCCATGAGGGGATACCACAACAACAACAACCTACGTTTGAAAAAAGATTCCGAACTACTACAAACATAAATAGCACAACTGGGACCCGAACCCAAAACCAATGGCACTGAGAACCAAAGATATAAAATTAAAAAATACAAATAATTACAGCAATTAAATAGAGGCTCTAGGATAATGATAATATTGTATTACGATCAAAGAAGTCATACGATTCGATAAATGATTTCCTGTACATTTATTTGTATTTGCATGTTTATGGCATGTGCAAAATAAATCAATTTGCTTAAAATGTGGATATATGCATATATGTACATATATGTGCACATATATGCACAGATATGCATATATGTGTACATTCTTGTGAATGTGTGTGTCTTCATTCTTCTTGTCCCGATGTATATATGCGCACTATTCTTGTATCTTGCAGTTTTTCTCTAATTATTAAAGAAATATTTCAATAAGTTAAAAATGCAATCGTGATGCAGAAATATATTCTATAATTTATAAATAGTTATATAAATGAAATTCCAACATCAAATAAATTTAATAATCTGCTTTTTGTTTAATGTGTATTTAAAAGTGAAAAATAATAATATTATGCCATATAAGAATGTTATATTTGCAAGGCAGACAAAAATTTTAAGCAACATGTCAATGAAGTCGGTAGGCTAAGTTCAAAAGGGAAAGTTTTCCAACACTTCCAAAGATACTTCTGTTTTAATAAAAGAAGCGAGACATTCCTTTTGACCTTCTTTCTGCTTTTTCCCTGTCGTCTCTACTTCGAAAACATTCGATCGCCTGTCTTCATTTGCAACTATTAAATGCAGTGCGTGCATGCAAAAGTAATTTTTTCCAATAAGTGATAGCTTCTCTGTTGACAGTGATGACATCTCTGTTGGATGGTGGAGTAGCGTTTTATTACTTTCCTGAGTATCAACGTAGTATCATTAGCATGAAGGGAAGAAGTTCAGAAACGGTGGAAAACATGGTTTTTGATTATCCTCGGTGAGTTCGAACTAGTATCAAATTAATATTCCTCAGGAATTTCGAACATGGGTTTTTCAGACATTTTAGAACTTCTTTTTTGTTATTCTGTTTCTCGAAATCTTGGAGCCACATACCATCCTTACTTTCGAGGGTTTGTCAAATAAGCGATCGCCTTGCCTTTTAGTGAGATGCAATGTCAGAATTCTTAGCAGTATCAAAGACTTCCACACTGGCATATGGATGACGATGAGATTCCAGGAAAATTTTTGGAGCGATGGGAGCGAACTGGATCCCCCCCACACACACATAGAGAACTGAAGAAAAAAGAAAGGGGGTGGAAGCAATTTGCGTTCAAGCTTTCGAAAGATATTCTGACAATTCCATCTCGAAATCACATAGCAATGCCATTAAAAGAGCATGCTAAAACTTACATTTTATATTTATCCTTTCCGTCATTTCCTGTTTTCGAAATTCTCTAATCGAGTATTTATTTATTATTATATTTTACTTCCTGTTAGAATTGAACTAAAGAGCAAAATATGTGTATATACCAGATCTAAACAATAAGAAACATAAACACACCAGTATTAAAGCTTATTTTTTTTTTTAATTTAGAAATAAATTATTCAAAAAGTAACTAAAAGCAAACTCAATGGCAAAACATCATCGCAAAAAAATATTTGAAACTCTACAATTTCAATAAATATTTTAAAAATATATTTAATAGAATTGTAAAAATTTTATCGTGTAAATACAGTTACACACATATATGTGAAGGGGTTTTTTGTAAAAATGGGATGTAGTATAGCCAACTTGTATAGTAAGTGTAATGCAGCCTTCTGAGTATGTGTACTAACAATAGTACGTGTACTACTATACTTCTAATGTACGTTTTGTATTTCTTTTTACTTCGGACGCCGTTTAACCAAATGAAGTGAAGAGAAAAGAAAGGATGGATGCAATTTGGAAAGGTGTTCTGGCAATTGCATCGCCAAGCCACAAAGCAGTGCCATTAAAAAGAACATGCTAATCTGAAGAATAAGTTACATTTTATATTCTTCCTTTCAATAATTTTTTTCTATTTTCGAAATTCTTTAATTGAATATTTATTTATTATTATATTTTCATTCCTGTTAAAACTGAACTAAAGAGCAAAATATGTTATACTCGTACATACCAACTTTAACTAAGAAGAAACATAAACACTCTCAACTGCAAAAACTAAAAGCAAATAGAAATAAACTGCAATAATTATTAAAATAAATTACATTTCAGAAATAAATTATTCAAAAAGTAACTAAAAGCAATCTCGATGGCAAAATTATCTTGCAAATAAAATCTGAAACGCCAAAATTTCAGTAAGCATTTTAAATTCGATAGAATCGTTAAAATTTTATTATGCATATACAGTTACTTACTTATATAAATGAAGTTTATTTAGAAATTGGATAAAGAAATGAATGGAACCAGGGCAGCAATGGAACCAGATACCTTTTAAATGCATTCCCAGAAAATTCAGGTGTAGTATATCCAATTGTCATAGTCAATGAAATGTAACCTTCTGAATAACATTAAATATATGCTATGTGCTAATAGTAATCTTTCTAACAGCAAATAATATTTGAGTGAAAACCTCTGGTATTTGAAAAAACAAAGGCATATATATTATCACGCCATTATTTATTTATTCAATAGATGTTACGCTGTCAAATTTGCAATGAAAATGCCGTTGAAGTAAAATGCATGTATCCCTCTTCATAACATATTTAATATAAATTGATCTTTTAAAAACGTTTTGTATGGCATGTATTTATTACAATGACACTAATGTAATCCATAAATTGAAATCAAATACATCAAACAATACAAATTATTGAATTATAAAAATTGTTTTTGTTAGTAATCTATAAGGAATTATTTTATATAGATTTAAAAACGTAAGGAAACAGTTGTACATAAATGGTGACTATTTTCTTCTTGTGCATTTTTTTTTTAACTGTCCGTGAAAAACTCACACCTAATTTTAAACAAAAATAATTTCGTAATTAAAATCTATCACATGATGTTGGACAAGAAAATTTTTTTGTATTTTTGCAAGCTAAAGATAAATGATATTATATTTATGAAAGAATCTTCTTTTCGCATTTTTTTATTAAATATGCTAATATGAAATTTAAAAAAATGCTTACTAAATTCCTAAATAGATTTATTAGTTCTTAATATTTGTATCTGTTCTGGAGCTCGGTGCACAGGTTTTGATTTCAAGTCCGCCGATGCCATGGATGTTTGTAGTGGTTCGAATCCACTTCAAACCGTAGTTTCCGGTCTAATATGACTGCAAAGCATTGGAAGTAGGACTGAAAACCCTATCCCATAAAAAGAAACATCTCCAGTCTCGAAATCTGTCAGTAGGCAGACTGCTTTGGCCCACCATAGGGCTGTTGCGCCAATGAAGAAGAAGATTTGTATTTTCTGTTGTGTTTTTGTCAATGATTTTAAAAAAAAATACCTGAAGCATATTCCTTTAAAAACTATCAAATCAATAAAATAAAAAAAATTTCAGTTAAAAAAATGTCGCCTGCTGATATTACATTTTAGAGATTCAGCAAATTAATCCAATGAATGATATGAATTTAAAAATAGTTTAACTACGTTGTAATACAATTAGTATGCGCATTGTCTGCATAAAAATCACTGTTTTTATTTGCTGCTAAATTACCCTTATTTTTAGTTACCTACTTATTGCTTAAAAAAGCAGATTAAAGCAATGGACTAAAAATAATGGGGTGCAATGTAGACCTACCTGCTAATGGTGCACCCTGGGCAGCGTTCTGTATGGCTAAGTTGTCTACAGTTTCGGCATGAGCTCTAGCTGTTATCCTGTTCGTTGTCCTGTCGCTGCGTGTCTTGCAATGGAATGCTGGTGGCTTGTCTCAATCAAAAAGAGCTGGTCTAATTTACACATGAAGTCTTTCAACGTCAAAATAACTTGTGAATGCCGTCTTTTGGGAAAAGGCACGTTGTGCTTCAGTGGATACCTGGACATTGTGGAGTTTTTGGAAACGAACAGGCTGATTTCCTTCCAAGGAAGGTCTCGAGATTGTTCCAATAAATATGTTCACCATTACCTTACTATTCTATAAAACTGTATTTCAAGCAGACTATGACTAGAAATTATAAATTTACTATGACTAGAAAAAGCTTGACAATGAATAATTGCTTCACTGAATTCAGACAAAACGATGGAAAGTTAGAATCTTCTCTTCGTTCCAAGCTCCCCACGTCGTAGAGCTGTTGCTCAATTCCGCCTTTTTAACAGGCCACGACTATCTGGATGAACATCTACTACACGGCATTAGGATTTTCTATTACCCAAACTGTCCTCTTTGTGATTCGGCAGAACTAATGAACCGAGCTCATCTCCATCGGTGTTTAGCACTTTATGCACTTACGAGACAACAAGATACTGGCAAGCTAGAGAACTCTTAAGGCTTTGGTTTGTCGCTCTACGGTCATCTTGTGCACCCTTTGGGCTAAGCAGACCTACATTTTAACGTGGATTCCAGACCACTAACAAACATCGATGCCACAGCCAGGATTCGAACCTGAACCCTGGGATACTAAAGGCCAGAGCGCTAGCCACTTGGCCACAAGACCGAAATTCTTCAAGCAATGACTTCGGTCAACTTTGTTGAACTCTTTTGTGTGCATTTCCTTTTTCTTTTAATTCTTATTTTTCCCCTTTTTTCATTGACTTGCCATTAGAAATAAAAACTGTGAAATAATGATGATGTCTTAAGTAATTATAAATACACGTGAATTCGATGTCATTTGTGAATGTCAAATTAAGAGGCAATCATTATTTTATGTCAAATAAAAGGATTTGTCTTCGTTGAAAATAATTAAATCACCCAGAGATAATGGGAATTTGCAGCGTAATTCCCCTGTTCTCCAGCAGAAGACGGGGAAAAGTCTACTGATAAGGTTTTCGTATGAATTGCATGGGGGGGGGGGGGGAGGTCGAAGAGGGTCTGTTCATTCAATGGAAGATAGGCTCACAGATCTTTAAAGGGGCTTTTCTCCCCTTTCTCCGAGGCTCTCGGGGCTGAGAGTCCATCACCGCACCTGACTATTTAAAAGATCGAAATAAAGACTCCCGTTTAAGACTCCCACCTCTCCCCATCCAAAACACACGTAATCACGGAACTGTTGTGAAATTCACAATTCAGTGATAATTCACGGGACAAGAGGGCAGTTACTGCCGGTCTCTGATTCCATTTAGTGGTGAGTTTCCTCCTCACAGGTGTTTTTTTTTTTTTCATAAATTTGAATTGTATTTAAACTACCAAAACTATTGACTAAAAGTTTTATTTATATGATTAATAACGTTCTTCTGAATGAATAAGAAAAACTGAAAAACACACAAAAGTTTAAAATTTAATGAAATAAATAAATAAATAATAAAAAGATATTATTGACTAATATTTCTGAATCTGACTCGCGTGTCCTTGTCCTTCTTCTAATAAAAATATTTATTCATTGGAGGCACAAGAAAATATGTAGTTCTCTTATTAAAACATGATACGATTTAGTTCACACTAAATTTTTGGAATCCATGTTTTTAATTTATTTTGTCTCAGTGGTAACGTGTGCCTAGTGATCATTTGGGCAATGGTTCCATCAGCTGGCGGCATTATTATATACACTGCTTCAAAACGATTAACTCGATGGGGTTTGTGATGTTCAGCATCTTGTCTCTTTAGTCAGACTGTCTGGTGGGAGTTTTCCGGGTTTTCGCCCATTTGATACGTAAATGCGAGGGAGTTCAACCTAAAAATCCTCCCGGAAGGCACTGTCCATCTTATTCAGTAACTCGGAGTAAGTCAGTCTTCCACCTACAGATGCTCCGTCACAACAAAAGTTGTACTTTTACCTCCATTTATGAATAGACAACTCTGTGGTGTTACTTATAACTTTAAACTTTAATTAAACAAAAAAAAAAACTGATTCTGGAAACACTTAGCTATACCGTTTACTTAACACACACGATAACCATAATGAAATTCCGCAATAACCCATACCACATTTTAAATCAACAAGTTCGCATGCCTTCAGAGACTTATATAAGTTGGAAAAGGAAACATACAGTTCATAACTTGCCACGACAGCTGGGGAAGAAGGGCTCCCATTTTTTTTCCTTTCATTTTTAAAATTTCAGTGTTAATAATGTTCTATACGCACCATTGTTCAAAGTCTTGGCAGCAGGGGGTCCAACCGCTCATGGGGCTCTTGTGTCGGGCAGGAAACCTGGGAAAACTTGTCCATATCATGTAGATTATCATATGTATCGTATCATATGGATTGTACAACTTTCTTTTTTTCCAAAGACGCTGCTGCCAGGGGATCACCAGCTAATTCGTAGAAACGTGAGAAGTATGCAAGGGACCCAGTCACTCCGATTCACCGTCAAACTCCCAGTCTAATACATCTATTTCACGCTGGACATGGTACAACCATCTCAGCCTCAAACATCTTCCCGTCTTCGTTTTTAATTTCAGCCACCTTCCTTCGAGCTCTGGAGCACAGTTTTCACCTCGTCTCTTTTCTTTCTCTCTCCCTCTCTAAGATGTCCTTTGCCTCCTTTTTATAGTTCATTTTCGAGGGGGGATTGGTTACAGACACCATATCAGAATCAACATCTGTTCGGCCGACTCACCCCGTCCATAAAAATTCCAGCATACTAGTAGACAACAAGAGTCTTAAAAGTCTTAGTAAATTATTGCTCTTGGCCATCTGGCACGAAGTTTCGAAGACCCCTGCCAATTAAAAATATTTTCCAGAGATATCCCCTTCACCCCCAGCTGTGTCAAATCGGATCCCCATCCGGCCAGGTGCAGAGAAAAACAAACATCCTTCCAAGGGACGCACATCATATGAATCATACAATAATTATATAAAAAAATATTTACAAAAATATATTGCTCATATTGACACAACAACTCATGGGATGTCCGTGCCACGGTGCAGGACACTGAGTCATAACAACATAATTTATTTTCAAACCTCTTCAATGCTTAGTAAACTTTAAATTTTTAGAACTTTCTATTGTTATAAATTCTGACAGTTTTCTTAGTATATCAATAAATCATCATCATCAGTGGCGCTGCAGCCCCAGGTGCGCCAAGGCTGTCTAATGACAAATTTCGAGACATGAGATGTTTTCTGTTTACGAAGGGTTGTCAATCTATGCCCAAAGCTCTACAGCCATATTAGATCGGACCTACGGTTTAAAGTGGATTCGGTGTACCAGCAAAGCTTTTATAAAATAAAAAAAAAAAAAATCCTTCATTTTTTTTTTCAAAAAGAAGGAGAAAGCTCGTGGGAGGACGTATATGATAAATATCTACTTCCGTAAATTTCAATCTCAATTCTAATTGAAAATTTTTAATTTTCCATAGCTGAATATATATTTAATTAGTGCAACTCTCAAAGAGCTGTATACATTCCATTTTTATTTTTGCAAGAATTAATTTAAATAAAATAGCAATAAAAACGTTTAAAATAAGCTATATTGATCAATTGCAATTCAACAAGGTTGGATTTAAGGGATTATTTTTAAACAAAAATCCTTAAAATTGTTATTCATATTCCTTGTTTTTTTGCTTTGTATTATTTCAATCAATTAGTCAATTTGCATTAGAAAATTGCAAACAACTACATTATCTGTAATGCCTATCCGCAAAAAAATCCGAATCTAAGACGAAAACGTTTAACGTTTAGAAATAAATAAAGAAAACGTGGGAGATTTATAAATGTTCTGTTACTTTAGTCACTTGTGTTTCATATAATAATAAAAATAGATATATTTTGTCAAATTACTGAAGCATTTTTGGATTTATACATTTGCAAGGTTTTTCTTGAACAAGGTGGCGTGTTGGCCAATTAGCTAGCGTTTGGCCTTTGGTACCACAAGCTCAGATTCGAATACTGGCGGTGGTATGGAGGTTTCTAGTGGCCCGGAATCCGCGTTAAACTGTAGGTCTCGGTCTAATTAGCTTAAAGTGTGCCTAAAATGACCGTAGAGCGACAAAAACAAACCAAATTTGAATAAAGTTAATTGCAAGGATTTGCCTAAATTCCTTTCCTTTTAAAAACTAATCGATTTTTTCAATTTGATAATTTTTATGTAGTTATAATTTTGTAATGGCACAAAAACTTAAGAAAAAAATTATGTTCTTGTGACACTTTGCTGGAATGCAAATGTAATAAACTGCTACTCATACATAATTAACAGGAAAACTTGTATACTGAATATTTGGGAAGCAAAATAAAAACAATCAATATTTTGTTCCAAATATTTAACTAAATTATTCCTCCTAGTAGAAAAAAATTTTACTTACGATTTCATTATTTTTAAACATATTTAATTGTGATTTTGCATTGAAATATAACCAAACGTAGAGGCAAATATTTCATTTTGTTTAGTTGAAATATTAAAGATGGGAAATGTTTTATTATGTTTAAGTAAAATACAATGCTTTCCATTATTTAAGCCCGGATTATCAAGAGAAATTTTATTTTATTTGAGTAATATATTAAAGTTGTTCCCTTTATTTAAACACGGATTGTCAAATGCCGATGCGTGATTCGTTAGAATAATTCTCCTTTCTGTATTTCATGAATAAGAGAACAATTTACTTCTTTATTTTGGAATTAGGAATCCCAGAATAATAACTCAAAGGAAGGGCCGAATTTTAATGACGAAAATACTAATTAGTTCTTCTATTTTAATAATAGTCTTAAGTTAATCATCTTAAGTTAAATTGTATAAAATTTTACGTTTTGAGTATCCATTCATTACCAGCATTCATTTATAATTGTATTTGTATGAACATATTTTAAACTATTATATTCTTAATTATAAAATGAATGTATAAAACAAACCAAAACGTACAACCACATTCTTTTCTTTTTAAAAATGGGAAATGTAGTTTTATAAACAATGAAAAAAAGAGAAATTATAAAATGATAATAATATTTTCATTATTAGAGTTACAAAACGGTATTTAAAACCTAGATAAGCTTTGGAGGGCCATGACCGAAAAGCGTTTGATGCAATTGATTCGGGTTCGAGTTCCAGGATTCTATGGGTATTTGTAGTAGTTTGGAAGACGGCCAGGTTTCATATGGCTGTAGAGCGTTGAACAGAGTTGAAAACCCTATCCCATAGAAAGAAAACATCTCATGTCTCGAAATCTGCCAGTAGGAAGACGGCCTTGGTCCACAATGGGTTTACAGCGGTAATGAAAGAAGAAAGATAAACTTTTGATAGTTTAGTTGTTCAAGAAACACAAATATTAGAATATTCTCTTTTAATAGAATAGCATGGATTTAATTTATTACTTAAAGGTAGCATTAATTAATTAGGTTTATTAATTTTATTTACCATTTTAAAGGTAGCTTCATAATGCTCCCTCTCATAGAAGTCTTGGTCTTTACTGTCGAAAAATCTCAGAAATCGATTTTCACAATCTTCTTGATACTAATTCCTCTATCACTATGAAGTTTTGCAATGCAGGAAAAGCATGGCTTCATGCCCGGTCCGGACTATATGATGGATGCATCAAAGCTTCCCCAACCAAGCTCTCGGAGTTTTTTATGAATCACTATGGACGTAAGTAGTCTGACGTCGTCCTGATGGCACACAACATCTCCCCCTGCTTGGCCAATTCTGGCAGTTTCTAGTCCATCGCTAGCTTCAAATGGTCCAGTTGTTGACAGTAGAGATCCGAATTTAGCGTTTGGTCGTTTAGCGAAGTAACTCATAATAAATTATCTTTCCAGTCTCATTCAATAAATGCTTCGGAACTATTGTCCGTCAGTGCTGTTTGCCACTGTTTGAGCTGCTTCACTTGCTAAAGCTTTGACTATGATCGTTTTCCCACAATATTGTCAAAAGAGACCCATTTCTCATCCCCTGCGCCATCTCGTTTAAAAATGGGTCAATTTGGCCAAGGCTTCGCAGATGGAAACTGATACATCATGTTTTTGTGTTATTTGGTGAGGCACCCAAACATCAAACTTTTTGAACCAGCCGCAGCAAATGGTTTTAAAACTGTTTTATGATCAATCTTTAGCTCCTGGACAATGCTACGACTACTAACAACAAGCCAGTCAATTTCGATTACTTCTGTGATTTTATCGACGACATGCCTACTTGTGCAAGGTGTAATTTAACATCAAAAAAATATCTGAACAGAAACTATGAAACCAAAATTGTACGTAATTCACTGTTACAGTATCAGGACCATAAACACCATTCACAATTCTCAGCCGCCTGGTTTACATTTTCGCCTTTCTCCAAAAAAATTTGTAAATGTACCGAATTTTCTTTTTGTTGACTTCCATTTTTAACATCCTGTAACACAACTGAAATGGGAAAAAAGCAGCAAAAGAATTTTTAGTGCGAAATACTACCTTCCATAAACCCAGTTGTTTGATCGATACTTTACGGAGATATGGATCACTACAGCCATCTACCGAAAAATGAATTTCCCCATTCCCAACCTAATATATAAAGAGCTAAGACTTTTGCTATATAAATATATCCCCACCTAAATAACACCACACACAGGAGAAGTTTTCTCACAATGGCCTTGATAACTTTGAATGCCTTCGCTAATAGATTTACGAATAAAATTATTATATTCTTATGTAAATTTATCAAATCTTATTGCAGATAAAAAAAAAAAAAAATTTCAAATTTAAGTTTGATTAATCTAACGTCTAATTTATTTTTTTTTTCATAATATTACCTTATTTAATAACCAATACGTATTCTAAGAAATTTGTATTTCAAATAAACTCAGTTTAAAGTTTCATTTAATAATTAACGCTGCATGTAATCGAATTTTCCCTTGTTTTAGAGAAAAAAAATAAATTCCTGTTATCCAAAAATTTAACTACACTCATGTGCATATATTCAGGATAATTCAGAATCACAGAAATTGAACTCTAAAATGAAAATTGCACTTGTAGAATTATCACAGCCATCTTTGAAGAAGAATTACAGGAAACCACCAGATGGCGGGATAGTGCTGTCACAATGACGAGTGTAAGAGAGGGTATATAAGGAATGGTGGCAAAGAAGTAAAATTGTTCACAAAAGCGCTTTAAAGCCTTTCAGTGCAATAACCGCATAGTTATGGCACAAAGGAAGCATTTGATGATTTTTAAGTGGTAGAATTATCGGACGACTGGAATGTGGACGTACTCAGCTGGAAGTATCCGAGAAACTTGGAATCACCCAGAGTACATTCCAGGGATTGTCAACGATCCTGCGATGATTGTGATGTGAGTAGATGTTACAGCACAGGTCGCCCCCGAGTTACAACGCCGAATGAGGGATCGACCGGTATTTAGCAGTTACTGCCAAAAGAAACAGACGGAGCACAGCATCAGACCTGTCTCGTCAGCTCTCTTCAGCTACAGGTACGACAGAGCCTGGTCCGTGTACAGACGATTAGGCACAACGTCTCTATGCTCGTAGGCCTGTCAGATGTGTTCCACTTACCGCCGCAACTCACTGTCGCCGGCGATTAACCTCGGAAGTAGAGAGCATGCATTGTGTGGACACCGCAACAGTGGTATAAGCGATGTTTTCCGACGAGTCCAGGTTTAGTTTGCCGTCTGATTCTCGCCGGACTTTCATATGGCGAGCGCCAGGTACCCAAACCACCAAGAGAACAATTATTGAATGACACCGTTACGGTGGTGCAGGATGGATTAATTATTCTTGGTTCCAAAACTGAGCGTATGTTCAGAGTGTAACGATGACAGGCCACATCTACCGGGATGTCATTCTGGAACAACATGTACTTTTGTTTCGGGGCGCCATGGGCGCTGAATTTCTTGTTTATGGATGACGACGCCCGTCCTCACCGTGCTAATATTGTAGACGAATTCTTCAATTGAGGATACACCTGTATGAATGGCCAGCATACTACCGGGATTCAATCCAATAGAGCATGTGTGGGATATGCTGGCCGACGAATTGCAGCCCGTCAACCCTCCTCCCACCTGTCAAACCGAAACTGAGGGCATTGCTTGATGAGTGGTGTAATATTCTCAAGATCAGATTGATAATTTGATACTCAGCATGCCTAGGCGTTGTAAGGCGTGTATTGCATCGTCCGGGAGACATACTTCATATTAACCATCATACAATCCATGTAGTGTCGTTTTTTGTAAATAGGTCTTTTTGAAATTAATGCTCCAGGAGTAAAATCGCAATTTTTATTAATTATGTCAAACATATAGCATCTTTTGCTCTTTACCTTTTTTTGTTTAATAAATAGACCTTACAAATAAGTCAAATTTGTTTTGCTTCTGTCTCTTTCCTTGCCTGAACTTCATTATCCACTTATGGACATGAGTGTATAATGGCTTTCACTTAATTTAGGTTATAACAGTCACAATGATAAATTTCAATGCTTAATATACTATAAATTCTAAATTTTTGTGAATAAAGTTATTTTTTATGCTAAATCAACCACATTGTACCTGAGAGCATTTCAGATTCTTAATTAATCTCAGAAATTACCTCATGCATGTAAGATAAATAAAAAAATATAAAAATTAACGAAATATATGCACACACGTTTTGAAAACTCAATCAGGTTAATCTTCTAAAATTCATACCCTAAAATCATATATCCTACATTATAAAATAGCCATAGCAATTGTTTCAACTAAGCAAAGGAAAGTAGAGTTCTTATTTTTTTATCCTTTTTTTCACACACCTTACAAAGTTCCATAAAAATAAAGATAAAGAAATCAAACTAAAAATCTTTCTAAAATACATCCTTATAAATTACATTTTATATCAAAACTTATTATAACAGATGATTTTTTTTTAATTCTTATGACTTAGAATAATAATTTTTATAGATTAAAAACAATTAAAAATAGAATAAATAGATTTTTAAAACAATATCGTTTAATCCTTTACAAACAGTGATTTTGATGTTACTTTTTATACCAAAATTAAGTATCATTGTGATGGCTACTAAATAAAAATCATCTTCTTTATCTAAATATTTAAACATATAAGAATTAGCAATCCTTTTTAATGAGAACTTTTTTCTTTATAATCGCAAATTTTGACGATGCCCTTTATTATACCGTATAAAAATACCTTTACAAAAAGAAACTATTCTTCCCACATAGTTGTAGGCATTTTTCCCCCTAATATTTTTCCCTCCTACCCTTGCTGCAACTTTTCGAGCCAGTAAGCAATTCCTGCTTCGAAGTGAAGTTATTGATTTTCCCAATATCTTATGGTTGGTCTTAAGCTTCCCAGTGACAAATATTTACCACAAAGCTAAAAGAGAGGAATAACGTACTGAGCTATGTAGGAGAAATAAAGAAAATTTTCGGAAAGATTTTCTTTCGGAAGGAGGAAAGGATTGAAAATCTAGAAATCGCTACAAAATGAAAATCTTAAGAGATGCATTTTAAAAGAAAGTCTCAGTAATGTTAAATAAGATGCACTTAAGATTTTACAAAATAATGAAAATAAGATTATTACAGGCTAATTTTGTACATGTCTAATCATATATAAAAATGGATTGAAACTTTATTTTGCTATGAGAGTTATATAATAAAATAAAGTTATAAACGTGGAATTGTATATTAATATATTTATAAAAACATTTCTATGAAATTAAAATGTATTAGTTTTAAATTATAAATTAATTGCTATGAAACATTTATGATTCACATAATTTTTCTTTATAATAATTTTTGTTATAATGTGTGAGTATAACTAATATTTTAAAACTATTGAAAAATTAAAAATTAAGATTAACATTATTATTAAAGAATTTAAAATTTTCTGCTTTAAACAGCGCACAATATGTCTTTTAAAATATATATAAGTAAACAATTTTTTTTTTAAATTTTAATATTGTTTCTTCTTATATTCTGTGTTAAAAATTCTTTTCTCTTATCTATGTTCCATAATCATTTCTGTGGTGACATTAATTTTAATTACCTTGAGGTTTGTCAATCATTTCAAGATCATTATTTTATTCTTGTTTATTTAATTTCTTTATTTTCTTTCATTTAATATTACAGTATATGAAAATGAATATCGTTATAGTATTTACTAATGCTTTGCTTGTCACAAGTATAGTAGACAAATATTGGAATTTTTGAAATATTTATTTAGTGTATTGTATGTAACTATACTGAAATATTAGTTATTTTTGACATCTTATGTCAAACATACAAAATAAATTTTAAACGGAGAATATTATAGTAAATTTTTTTAAATTATCAATAAATTTCTTGAAATTTTTTATATAAAAACAAAATATCAAAAGTTTGTCATAGCAAATAAATAAATAGCTTACAATATTTTATAATAACTATGTCTGAAAGATAAGGTTTGCTCAAAAAAGATATCAACTATAGAAAGATACAAATATGAGCGCTTTATTTATTTATTTTTTTTTTAATTTTGTTTCTTCTGTTCTGTTCTTAAGGAATTCCTCTTCTGTTCTTATGAATTCCTCTTCTGTTCTTATGAATTTCTCTTCTGTTCTTTATAATTTTCTGTTTTTCATTCATTCAATACATTTTTTAATTTCTCATATGATTTAAGTTGCTAGTATTAGGTTACAGACTTACATTAATCGCAGTTTTAAAATGTGGCATATATTTATTTAATCAAAATAATTGAATAATATTTCTAATACTTATTTTATTTACAAGGTTATCTTATGGAATTCAAGGAATCTTTATAGAAAGGACATGCTTTTTAATCAATTTTTATCAAATCTGGAATCAAAAAAGATAATTGAAAAGACAGATTAAGACTTATTACAAATAATTAAAAATAAAGGTAGTTTTCTGAAAATTACTTTCTTTCAGGTGCCCTAATATAATGCAAATTTGTCCTTTGTTTTGTTAACAAATGTTTAATTATTTCCTTTCATGCAAATTAAGGGGTTTTTTTTTTTGTTATAAAATATTTATTTAAAGCGCTTGAAAATTTATAAACTTTCTTCAAATGAATATTAACCCCTTTTTTTATATAATGAGTAGAAAAATATTTGGTTAGTATACTGTATTTTTATAATTTGCAATTAATTTAAATGTACAAAAGAGTACTAAAGACGTTACAAAATTCCATCCTTGATATTTTACACTTGCGATCTGATTTTAAGAATAGTAAGCAATGTAAAACAAAGTCCATAATATTTATGTCTCCGTAATGCCCGTTCTATCATTTGTGCTAAATGACAGCAAATATAATGATCATATGTTAATGATAATTGCCATAGATTGTGTAGGGTTTTTTTTTTTTTTTTTTTTTTTTTTTTAATTTGTCGTAAGTATTTTTTTCTGGGAATCCACCATTTTTTATTTAACTCATTATAAGAATAGAATATTTATAAACAATTAATTCATTATTTTTCTCTAATTTAACTGTTTATGCATTACAATTTTAAAAAGATTTAATATTTGTAAGAATTGTTCTTGGTGATCGACAGAATTTACTTATTCACCTTTGAGCACTCACCCTTTGTTAATGTAGCTTTTCCTTAATATTTGGACAAAAGTTTATTTTTTGATGGTTTGAACTGCAATTTATATAAACAAATTTAAAAACCCATAATAAAAATCAGGCAAAAAGCATCAAATTATAATTCATGTTTGTTTTGTCTGGTAATCTAATAAATCTGGCTAAAAATTACCAACAAAATTTGTTATATATAGGTTGATATTTTAAAAATACTGGCAATTTTTTAAGTAATTATAATTTTTTTTAAATTTTAATTCTTAAAACTTTTATAATGATAACAGTGTTTATGATCTAGAGAGAAGGTAAATAGTTTATTAGTGATTACACATTTAATAAGAGATTTTAATTCATCACATTAAGTCGTATACACATTAAAATACTGCAATCATATACAAATTAGATTATTTATATTTTTCTATACATTGCTTATGCTTTTTTAAAATAATGATTTTTAAAATTCTACTGCTTTAAATAGATGATGTAATAAATAAAATAATTCCTTCTTACAACCAAGTTATTTGAATAAAAGTGAAATGCATTGATTTTTCATAGGTATGTGAAATAAATAATTTTAAAACATAAAAGCAAAAGATAACCAATTCACCAGCAAATATTCTCTAAAAGACCAAAGTAGGGACACATTTAGCCTTAAAGAAAACATCAACTAGTTATAATACCTAAAACATTTAAACATGTCCACAATATAATGAGGTAATTATAAAGAAGCACTTTTATGTTAATAAAATATTAATAACATAATATATATACATATATATATATACACCAAAGTACATAATTCTAAATAAGTGAGAAATAAATACAGTTGACAGCAACTTCCTATTTGCTGATTTCCGATTGAGAAGAGATGATCCAAGATAAATTAAAGCAAATATATGTATATATATATATAGTTCTGAAATTTTATACGTAACATTTTAAATTTAGTAATTAATCTGTGAAAATAATACCTACCCAATAATTTACCTACGGGGGCTCCATCACAACAGAAGCTGCTTACCCGTCAACCATGAGACCACACGGGTTCGTGGGTTTGACCTAGATGTTGCTGTCTACCAAGTCGGATATAACAATGAACCAAAGAGTATTCAAGATTTGATTTCTCTCATCTTAAAGTTAAGATCAGAGGTTTTTTTTTTGTCGTTTAAATAGCATTTATTAAAAAAGAATATAAACAAATTAAGTAAAAGAAAATGAAATATGAAACCGAAAGTTAGTTCAAATAATAATAAAAAATTGTCTACCAAAATATTTTCTCTTGCTAAGTTTTGAATTCATATTAAATTGTAGGTCCCGGTATAATTAGCCCAAAGTGTGTACAAATGACAGTAGAGAGAAAACCAAACCAAATCTTCTTCATCGGCACAACTACGCCATGGTGAACCAAGGTCGTCTGCCTACTGGCAGATTTCGAGACAGGGGATGTTTTGTTTTTCCAGTGTAGGGATCTCGGTCCTACGCTCTACAGTCATATTAGACCAGAACCTGCAGTTTAAGATGGATTTGAACCACTACAAACATCCATGGCACCTCCTGGACTCGGACTCGAACCCGAAACCTGTGCCAAAGCTGTAGTAACTCAGCCTTCAAGCCCAAATATTTTAACCAGACAGTAGTCATTATTTTTTATTAAAAATGATTAAATGTGAAGAAAATGTGTAAAAACAATTGTAATTCAATAAGAGAATAAAAATTATTAATTCAATTATTTTAAAATTGCTATTTGTATGAAATTATACTTATTTCCTACAAAACTGCATTCAAATATTAAAAGTAAAATTTTATTTTATTTATTTTTGATAAAAGATTATGACAGGCTGATAAGAAATTAGCTTTAAAATGTGATTTCCAGAAGCAAACGTCTCAGAATTTGAAATACAAAAACCTATTTGAAAATAAGTTTAATATAATTTTTTAATGCGTACATTCAATATTATTCAGGAATAATTTTTGCGTGTATAGAACACTTTTCTTCAGCAAAATATATTTGTTTCTTCTTTTTTTGAATCATTTCCTTTTTTTGATTTCAAAGATGCTATCATGCATATGGATGTATTCGGTCTTGTTTTTCACTTCATTTTTATTTGTATACTCTTAATCTGAAATCTGGAGTTGTACAAAATGATTTAGTTGTAAAGTAGAGAGCATAACAGCAGCTGAAGAGCACAGATCAAAAGAAATTTTGCAGTCTAAGATTACCCCCCCTTCCCCCATCTGTCTATGGTGCCCGAATGAAAAGAAATCTAAATATTTCACTCCTGGTATCTCTCCTTGTTGTCAATTCTGAAATATGCAGAATATAACACAAAAAATATCACCACTATTTAAATTTATGCACATTTTTTTTAAATATTTTCAAAGAAATACACACTTTTTTTTTTTTTTTTTTTTGCTTCATGAATTCATATTTTTTATATATATTTTATTCAGAATGGAAAAATTGAAAATTATTAGAACTGTAACAGATTTTTAAAAAAGTTATTTAAGGTGTAATAGATATGAATAGACGAATTTTTAAGCAGGAAGAGGGATGATATTATTCAATTTTGGGAATGATTTTTAAAAACGTTCAAAATCTTTTTTTCATTTCATTTTTTATTTGCATATTTTTTATCTTGAGGTGCACTCAATGATCTATTTAAGTAATCATGTGAATGCCAACAACTGAAGAGCAGAAATCAAAAGATGTTTTTCAGTGTAATATCCTCAAACTGCTCATGGGTACCCAAATGAAAAGAAATCTAATTATTTCACTCCTGGTATCTCGACTTGTTGTCAATTCTGAAATACAGCTTAGAAATATACGGAATACGACATAAAAACCACTCCACTATTTAAATGTACGAATCATCATGAATTTTTCCCCTAACCATAATTCTTTTTTAATCTTTCAAAGAAAGACACACTTTTTTTCATGCATAGTATTAGAACTGGATGGTGAAGAAACAGATTTTGTAAACATTATTTAAAGTGTAATAGTTATGAATAGATGAATTTTCAAGTAGGTAGAAGGGTGTAAAAATATTTTTTAACAAAAATCTTTTTTTTTTTCATTTATTGAATTATTCAGACATTAATAATACTTGATTAATACATAAATCGATATTATTTAAGCAGAACAATAAAAAGCTTCGTAAATACTCTGATTTCTTAAAATCCAATAAAATATTTTAAAGAAAGTAAATATGAAGCCAAAACTAAGAAGCTTAAATTTGAAAAAATATTTAAAATCAAATGCACCAAAATATAATCTATAAATTAGTAGTCGCTTAGAAATGAATCCGAAAATAATAATAATAATAATAAAAAAAAAAAAAAAGATTTAAAAAAAAAAAAAATTCTCAACTTCGGTAAGTAGAAAATGCAACAAATTCTGCGCACAAGAAGACTTTACTTTTGTATTTTAAATTCTTCATTATCTTGAATTAATTTTATAATTCATAATATTTATCAGTTTTTATTTTAATTTCAACTAGATAAAAATTATTTTACTACTTCAGCTGTAGATAGAATTTTTTTGTAGCCTGCTACTATCATGCAGCTTCTCAGACTATTTTAGTAACAAAACTAAAACTTGCAATATCGAAAAAAGTCATATTGTCACACGCGTGGTTTTTAATTACTTATAAATCTAATACAAATACAGAAAAAAAACACACAAATTGTGGTATATTTCTGACACTTTTTATATCTATGTTATTATTCAAGAAAAACAGCTTGATCTGACTTGAACAGTTACTGAAAAGTCCACTAACAGTAATTCAAATGATTTTCTTGTTTTAATACAAAAAAATCCATGCTTCACTTCTGAGCAGCATTTATATCTGTATTGTCAAAACCTTTAATCCTACTTAGCCACAATGAAAGTGGGGAAACAGTATGGGGCTTCATTTGAGGGAAAAAGAACACATCGGACCATACATAAGAATGTTATATATATCAGAAAAAAGTTGGCATGAATTGCCGAAACTAAAAAGAAAAAAAGTATCGCTGTCTGTTTGTTTCATACATCGCGCATCGGATGTTGAACTGTTAAATATACTAGCGGGAGCAAAACTCTCCTGCGAAATCTGCTGTTTGCATCCACTGCTGTAATCTCCCTTCTTTGCCCTCCCCCCTTGTACTTTTTTTGGGAAAAAATCCCTCCAATCTATAACATGTCGTCACCTTTTAGTTCCCTGCGTTATCACTCAAATGGAAAAAACAGATTGGGGCGGCAAATTATTAAAGTAAGAAAATGAAAAAGCAATTGTACCACCCCGGAAAAGTTTTATACATGAAATACAATGAAAAATATGAACTAAGCACTATATATAGAACCAGGGGGATCTTTTGTCCAGCAGCAGTAGTTTGTGGACATAACAAATCCGACAGCTCTCGTGATTGACAATCCGTAATTCTCTTTCATCGCACGAGTAGAAACGAGCAGGGGGAGTGCATGTCATCCTTTGTCGGTGTTTTCGAATAAACTACAAAAGAAAGGGGCGCTAATTCAATAAAAGGTGGATGTGTAATGCTTTGCCCCATTTTTCTCTCGTAATGAATGTTTAAGATAGAGAATTAAAGGTACAAGAAATTGTGTTATATTGCTACGCTAACGACATTTTTAAAATAGTCGTAGGAAGCAGCGTAAACGCCACATCTATTTGATAGTAGATGCATATATCATGGCTACAAGGTAGGGAACAAAACAGTTTTTAGGTCAATTAGTATATACAAGCTCACATACACTGAGACTGTGATGTGTTAACTGAAATACTAGAATATGATCTGATAGAGTTATTATCAGTTTTAAAAATTATGGATGGGGCTGTAAAGGAGATAAATGATATTTAACATAAATAAGTGAATCAAAAATAGTAAACTCGTTATAAATGGTCCGACATAAGCCAAAGTAATTGACAGCAATGTAAAGTAATTAATTTTAGTTATTCATAATAATTAGTTAAACATTTCTCAACAAAATAAATATATACAATTTTTCGTATAAGATTAAAAAAAAAAACAATGTTCCTGTTTATTTTTTAAAAACACTCTACTTAAATTAAAAAGCTTCTGAAAAAAGAATAATGAGATTTCATGTAAATATTCGTTTAGAATATTACCAGAAAAATGACGATTTGTGCAAAGGAGTTGCTTAGCGCGGCCCCTAAGCTGTTCCAGAAGTGGGAGCCATCTGTTGCTCAGAGAGACGTTGCCACTCTTTTAGTACAGCAAAAAATGTTAACTAGCTAAAGTTAGTGCAAAAGCTCTACAGAGTATCCAAGAATGAGCAGAATTACCTCCAGTTATATATTTAATTAAATAAAAAGTTACAATAGTTATATTTAGTTATAAATCTCCTCGCTCAAACCAGTGTCGGGACATTAGGTTGCCTTGAAAACCAGCTCCCTCTCATATACTACATTAGCACTATATGAAATCGTATTTTGGCGATCGACTAATTTGGCGCGGGATTTGGGGTGGATTTGTTATGACAAATCTTCATAATTTATTCAAGATTGCACACTAAGTATGTCAAATATTGTTGAAGTGAGGAAAAAAAGAAAATAAGGATAGAAAGCGAGGTTGCAATCAGTGATTATCAAAGAGAAGGAGGAGTTAAGAAGTGGGGCTGATTTGTAAAGGCCCTCCCTATTAGTCGATACTGGGGAGGTGGGGAGAGATGAATGCGTGCGCATTTAGTCGTCGTCAAGCACGCATGCACTCGCTCAGTAGCTGTAATTCGGAAACCAAGTCAATCAGTTCTTCCGTAAGCTCTTCGAATTCAGTCAGTGCTTCAGAATTGTAATATCCATTCCTGTCGTATCATCCAGTTCTGGCAATAAACTGCAAGACCTTTTGCAACTGAATTCTATCTTAGTTCCCAGGACATGCCGGTGTTACGGAAAATGAATCTAGCCGACTTCCTCGCGAAATCCACACCAGATACAATAATATTTCATTGGACATCACCGGAAGATTTCATATTTCGAAGAAAAAGAAAACACAGCTAAACGCAACAGAGCAATGGATGAGTGGCAAAATAGGCTCAGGAATACAGTCATTTGAACAGTATTAAAACTCCCCATGGACTTTTTCTAGTCATCGAAAAGAAGATATTCTATTTCAGATTTCGCACAAAAACATATCCTAGCAATGGAAAACTCTTATAGATTGGCCTGGCTCGCTAGCTATTTCTCGCTAGCTATGGCTTAGTCTCAACCCCCTGTAAGCTCATATATTTTTTCTGAGTTTATTTTTCCTTTCCACTTTTTGTTTCAAGTACCAAAGTAGTGCTTCATGTGTGTTCTAATCATCGTTTAAGTTTTTAAATTGTGTTATAAAAAGAAAGAAAGAAAAACATTTAAAATAAATTGAGATAAAGAAGTGTCAAACGGACATCTCAAGCACCAAAATCAAGTTGGAAACTAAATGCCGTGCTGCTTCACAACAAAAGCAACAGAGGGTAGGGATCTGAGAAACTTAGGTGAGTACATTAAACCTTTCTTCTACATCGTATTTTAGTTTTATAAGCACACTTGGGATAAATTATTAGTGGTTTAAAAAGTCAAATTGTTTTTAGAAATAATATACTTTTAATGGACAGAAAAAGTTAATTTCCCGAATATTTCTTTTGCCGGCTTGTTATCTATGGGACCGATGGCCGAGTGACTAGCGCTCAGTGCCACGGGCTGATTCAAGTTCCGGTGGTGCCATAGATGCTTGTAGTAGCGGTAGTTGGGAATCCAAATTCTTTTAAACTGTAAGTTTCGCCTAACGTGACTGCAGAGTGTTGGTCCTATGGTTGATAACCCTACCCTGTAAAATGAAAAACATCTCTGCGTATGTTTCGAAATCTGCTAGTGCCCAACATGGCGCTAGTTGTGCCAAACAGGCTGAGCGAAGAATTTTCTAGTTATAAATATTTTTGCCAAATATTACAAAATATGGATTCGTGTTTTTATGTATTTTTCTACTCTAAAAATTAAGATCACTTAGACAGCAGATAACTCCATTATATCAGGAAAAATAGTTATGAAATGAAAGTTTATTTTATTCTCGTATTTTGTACATATGCTTTCAGTATATCTATAATTATATAATATATAAGTAATAATAATATATATATGTATAATATAACATATAAGTATCTATAATATTTGGCTAACAAAATTGGTGAATAAATTATTGCTCATATTTTCCCCCTTTTAGAGATATTGTGAGTTTTTTAATTTATTTATTTATTTATTGCATGATGAGGGTGCAGGAGAAACAAAATCTAATGATAAAATAATTTCTTTTTAAGAAATTCTATTGTGCTAATCTTTCTTCTATTCTTGTATTAATGAAATTACTATAATAACAGAAGAAAGATTTTTGTTTTTTAATAAAAAACCTTTCTTTTCTATTATTATAGTAATAATTGGTTAAATGCAACCATTTGATTTGCTTGTTTACGAATGAAATTTCCCCGTTCCAAGTTGTCATTGGGCCTTCATTGCAGATGTCAAATAGTTTAAGAAAAGGTTCCTCCTATTTCTGGGTTGTCTTTTGTAAGACAAATGAATTTTTGACGTTTGCACTGATACATATAAAAACTATATTCAAAAACTGATTAAAATTATGTATGATATGGAAATCTTTTATTATGCACAAATTGCCATCCGCATTGTTGCATATTGGAAAAAAAATCTGCAGAGATTCAAAAAGCTTTAAGGAAAAATTTTTTAAATGATAAAATTTTAAGGATTTTAAATATATTTTTTTTTTTTCCAGAAAGCGTACGAAAGAAAAATGGCATTGAAAATAATTTAATAATTAAAAATTTAGTAAATAAATTAATAATTAATTTAAGTTCAAATAATTTAATTTCTCATCTACTTATAACAAGCCTGAAATATCTTCTTCAAAGTAATCTCATTTGATCTCAAAAAAAGAAATTTTCGGAATTTTTAAAAATACTCAGATTTCAAGAATCTTTGAGAAAACGGACTCAATCAACGTATAATCAGAAATCAATCCAGAAATATCGAAATTCGTTTTCTGTCAGTTGATTATGCATTTCATTTTCAGATGATATTTTAAATTTCTTTCTGATTTTATTACCAAGATTTGTATTTTTAAATTTTACTTTTAGGTAAAATGAGTCATTATTATTGACCATAATGGTTTTTTTTTTTTTCATAATTAATATAAAACGTAAACAAAGAAAAATTATTGTTAGCAGTCCAAGTTATTTGTTAAAACTTTTAAAAAATGATATGTTTAACATTATATCTTTATTTATATGATGTGAACATAAATGTTTAGAAGAATAGTTTAGCTTCCAAAACAATTTTTTGTATCAAAATTACTATAAAACATGGGATCTGAACGGTCATTTCAATAACATTAATATATCACACATTAATATACATTCTCCTTAACATTATATTTGTTCACAGCCTAATTTTTTAAATAACCATGCTGTTACCACCGTTTTTTAAATATATTCTTTATATAAAGTTTATATCGTATTTTTTTTCAAATGTAAAGAAATATTCCATTTACGGAAAAGAATCTCATACAAACATAATGCCATCTACCTTTAGATACTTGATTGAAAAACGAGAACTAGAGTAAAATAAACAAGGAACTGTTGTTCTGAGAGATTCGAAATTGTTAAATTTGAGTTTCTCATCACTACAAACGTTAGGAATATAATTTTCAAGACGAATGGATCAAAATCTAATCTTTTGTCAGATCTAATTTTTTTTTTTTGTGTTTTTCGCCACACTGTGACTCGGAAAATGAATGAATTCTTACCAACTTTATCAAGATCTGTATTTTTAAATTTTGTTAGTTAAAATGAGTGATTGTTAAAAATAATGTTTTTTTCACAATAATATAATATGTAAACAATGAAAACTTATTGTTAGTATTCAAAGTTATTTGTTTATATATGAAAATTTTAAAAATTATATGTTTAACATTATCTTTTAATTATACATTGTAAAAACATATTTTTACCGAGTAAAGGAGGTACCAAGTAAAGTAAAGGGTAGTGCATTTTGAATTCCTGGAGTTCCCTGTACCTCAGAGTCATAATTATAATTAACAGAATTATTTGTTTAATCTATCAATATTTATGATATTTAATGAAATTAAGTTAAAGGGCCCAAGCTCTGTAAAAATATAAAGCTGGAAATTTACGTTAGTATATTTAAAAACATTTAAATATAGATTCATATGTAATAAATATTTAATTTAAGTAAATAAAATATTAGAAGTAATAAGAAATTAATAAGCCTTTAACTTGCAATAACCTGATCATTTTGATTTTAACAAGTAAGATAAAAAATAAATTTTAAGTCAATTTCTACTTAGGTGAACAAAGACAAATTTTATTTTAGTTACTTTTAATTAAATAATTACAATTAATATAAATATGTATATACTTATGACAAAATCACAATATAAGCGGCAAAATAGAAAGCGAATGTCCTTGCAATCTTCAGTTTTCCTTTCTATATTATGCTGTCGGACTATTATTTTTGTTTGTTACTATTTATTCGCTTTTTTTTTTTTTTTTTTTTTTTTCGTTTCTAATTTATGAAGCTGATGGTGGTCTCTAATTATGGAAATGATGGTGGTCTCACTACATGTTCCTCGCTGACTGTGGTATCAAAGGCCAGAGTGCTGGCCCATTGGCCATCAGCCGCGAGAGGGGTGGGCTGAAAATAAAGCCGCCATTGTCGACGGCAGTGACCGGTGATGCCCGAGGCAATGTTAACGCGTTTTCGGCTGAACTGTTTCGGTAGACTGTTAGGTAAAGATAGGAATGAAATTTTTTTTTTTTTTCTTTTTCTGGTAAAATAAGACAGAAACTTTTTTCCCATGCAACATCGAGGGTCATCTATAATTCTTTAGACATTCGTCATTTATTTATTTAAAGATGCATTTATAATATTTATCTATTATTTATTCTCTTAATGTCTTATACATTGTTTTGTTAGCCTAATTAGCAATTTTCACTTTTTAATTTTTTAGAATTATAGTAATTTTAAATGTAAGCAATAGTGAAGTAATTGCTTATTTAAAATAGGCAATAATTTTGCTTATAGAAATAGAAAAATATTGCTGCAATGCATGCATTTTTGCAATGCATGCATTGCATTTTGCAATGCAATGTATTTTAGATGACATCGTATTTAATGTAACTATATCATGCCAAATCTAAAATTCAGTTATAAATTAATATTTTTCAATTAAATATAATATTTCAAGAAATCTATACAAAATCAATGCTAATTCTGATAATTAATGAAGGTATATATATAATATATATATATATCACTATAAACAATAAATGCAAAATCTTTTTTATTATTTACAAAAGTTCTCACCATAAACAAATTTATTCTTATACATTTTTAAATAATTTTTCAATTAGTTTTAATAAATGATTATTTTTAAAATATTTTTTAAACAATTTATTTCTATAATGTAACTTTTAGATTAATTTATATTTTTTTTTTTTTCTCAATTTTACAAGAAATAGCAATAATAATATAAATATCAATATATATATATATATATATATATATATATATATATATATATATATATATATATATATATATATATATTTATATATATAAATATATATATAATTATATATTAACAATTATATATTACAAGAGTAATTATTATGATTCAACTAGAAACATTTGTATTGCCTTCCAAAGAAGAATTTGCATGTAAGTGTATATCATAATGAATATTCAGTGTATACGTGCACAAAGGTGAAAATAGTGAAACCCCCACAACCAAAAATATATGATAAATAATTAACCAGTACAAATAAATGCCCAACAGTCATCTTAAAAAATTGTTTCACATGAAACCATAGAATAGAAACATTTTCAGGAAGGAAAATTATTCACTTATCAAAATCTAAACTTTTACGTATGATATAAAAAATTGTGTATATTAAATTTAGAATTTTTACATGATTTTTTATTTCCATCTTATTTGTAAATAAATTTGTTGCATTCGACAAGGATTCTATTTTAATATATGCGCATGCATCACTGAATTTAATTTATAAAAATTTCTCATAAATATAAGACATTTTCCTTATTAAAAAGTGATGCTTTGAATATTATACAAATTATACTTTTAAGCTATCAACTGTATTGATATTTTTGTTCTTTCATTCAAATGGCATAGGTATTTCTGAATTTTGTTTTGTTATTGTTCTATATAAATATGTTTTTGTAGAGTACTAGAATTCCACAAGCAGAGCATGTTAGACACAATTCGATTAAATGTTACAAATCTTTTATGCAATTACATTTACATTGAATCCTTATACTTTTAATTAATTAATTACCTAAATTTATTCAGTAGTTTAAATTATAAATGTAGTACATTATAAAAAAAAAATCATTTTTAACATAAACGAGCTTTAATTTGAATCAGCAAAGTACTAAGAAAAAGGAAAAAATAAAAATGTAAATTGTTCACCTTTTGGCATGATCAATTGAAATTTCTTTCAGTCCCCATTAGGTCCATAATATCAAATTTATGTTCCTAATTAACATTCTTTAAGTCGCATTAATTAAAAAAAAATTTTATTATTAATGCGATATAATGTAAAAAAGAATAATTACAATTAATTATTCTTTTACCTATTTGTAAACTTCATTGAATTGTTTAGCATGTGTGCTTGTATAATTCTAGTTTATTTTCTGGTATTTTTTCAAAAAAATAAATAAGATTTATATTGAAAGTGAGCATAAACAAAATACACGGAAAAAAATGTAATTTTCAAGGAAGACAAACAATTGTGAGACATTACCATTACAATTAATACTTTTAAAATTGTAATTTATATAATAATTAAATTATTACTATTTTATAACAAAGACATTTTTGTATAAAAATCAGACTAATTTTTATAAATATAATATATTAATGTGTGTAGATATCTTAAAAATAGAATCCTTATCAAATATAACTTTTTTTTTTTTTTTTTCTTTTGCAAGAAAATCAGGTAATGAATCTATAAATTATTTTTAAAGCATACAAATGAATTTAAAATTTTTGTAAATGATTATTTTTCTTGCCAATTTGTCTGATTATTTTCTGTTTTTATGCGAAGCAAGTTTTTAAACTATTGTTATAAAAATTAATTGTATTCGATATTTATTAATCATATATTAGTAGATATGAAAATTTAAAATTGTATGGATGGAAAACAAAAAGTCAGTATTTAAGTTCATTCTATTCCCAGGCGGCCATTTCAGCACTGAGTAGTAACAGCGCAATAGATTGGCCGCGCACAGTCCCAATGCCGCCGGCAGAACTGCTCCCCAAGCGGCTGAGCTCTGCGTTTGCAATGGGTGCCTAGTCATGCGGGAGTCCCTCGTAATGAGACGGTCGATGGTAGGGTGAAGCGCGGGGCCGAATCAACCAGCCGGAGTTTCCACTGACACTCAGGACCGTGTGCAACTGCAGTAGAACCTCCTTAAGTCGAACCGCGAAATTTCAACCCTCTATAAGTCGAAATAATTAGTCAATCCCCAAGCCATTTTGGTATATTTTTCCCTCCGTAACTCGAAAAACAAATTGGACCTGTGTATCTCGAACATTAGCAATGTTTGATTTTACAACTTTTATAATTCTATCACTGTGCCACATCACATTAATTTGAAACTGGTTGATATAGTAAATTTTAATATGTGTGTGTGTGTGTATATATATATATCGCTGTTACTTTAACTTTGAGAAATTTTGAAAAGTTCGTAAATAGGAATAATATTTATTGGGGCTTAGTAAAAAAAATAATAATGAAGTTTGGGCTTGTTATATTGATTATATTTACTACTTGTATAGTAGAACCTCTTTAAGTCGAACCTCAATAAGTCGAAAACCTCCATAACTCGAAAAAAATTTTTGTTCCCTTCTCTTCAAGCCCCAAAACCTCCATGACTCGAAATTTCAACCCTCTATATGTCGAAATAATTAGTCAATCCGCACAAGCCATTTTGGTATCTATTTTCCCTCCATAACTCGAAGAAAAAAAAATAAAATCGGACCTCTGTATCTCGAACATTAACAATGTTTGATTTTTACAACTCTACAACTCGATCATTTGAAACTAATTACCTCTTATAACTCGAAGAAAAAAATAAGTTACCGACTTTAAGGATTTGCCGAAATGCACGTCATCGTTTCTTAGAAAACAATGTGTGAGTATACAGTAAATAGAATAATCAATTCTATGAAATATTCTTATTATAATTCTTATTGTTATAATTCTTATTATTAATCTTTTGTTGTCGATTGATTTATTTTACCTCTCTAGCTCAAAATAAGTTAGAAAGATTCTAAACCTCTACAAGTCGAATATTTCCTTACAAAATCCGCGTAAGTCGAAATCCTCCATGAGTCGAAAACTCTATAACTCGAATTATTTGGCGTCTCCTTGAAGTTCGACTTACAGAGGTTCTACTGTAAGTCACAGAGTACCAATGGGGATAGATCCTTTAACCTCCTCTTCCTAATTCACATATAAATGTACAATTTTAATAGGCTGCTTGAATGTTAGTATTAGATAAAAGATAAAGTTTCAAAAAATTTGAATAAAGGGTACACTAAAAATTAAAAAAAAAAAAAATACTAAAAGTAAATAAAAAAGTAAGGTACAAAATAAAAAATTAAATTAAAGTTAATAGAATTAATTAAATTAATTGAATGAATTAATTAATTATTCAAATTAAAGTTAAATTTTAAATTCGGTACAATTAGAGACCACAAAACTATTGAGTAAGATATAATTTTAGTGATGAGGGTATGCTGAACGGTAGGAGCCCGTAATGAAGAATCTGAAAATCAAATGATTAAAAAGTTCTCAAAAAAAAAAATAAATGAATAAATAAAAATAATAAATAAAAAATAAATCGATCTCAGAACCAAAATTCATTTTATTTTTTATTTATTTATATATTTCATTTTATAATAAAAAAAAATTTCCGAATTATTTTAGTTTATTAACAAAAAAAAAAAAAAAAAAAAATGGGGGTATAAAAAGCCTCAAGGACTTAAGCGGCAACAAAAGGTAGAAATGGCTTGCCACAGGGGTATTCCTAGGCACCTGGAACGCTCTTAGGCTGCCGCACGCTTACCCCCTACAACCGGCCTTGACTACCTACAGGCACACCGCCACCGCATTGGTTTGGCGTCGGATGGAATATGCCGCCAATAGGGACAATCTGCCGCCAATAGGACCTGTGGAGCCGCACTGAATTTATCGATGTGCCTGATGGCATTACTGCATAAAATGAAGTTTAAGCTCGGCGTCATATAGCTGAACAGCTAATGACGGGCGTAGGATAGGACAAAAAATAAAATAAATAAAAAGGTGATTACAAAAAATTCTAGACAAACGAGTTCCTAGTTATTATACCATTCACATAAATTATATGAAATTTTTGTTTAATTTATTTGGAGGTATCTTACTTAGATTGAGGTTATTATTTTAATTTTTGTGCTTACTTTTGTTATTTGTCACATTCGACAAACATTTTGTTTCAATATATGTGTATAAAACATCGAATAATATTTTTAAAAATCGCTTTATAAATATACATTTTTAAAATAATATCTGTAAATGTGTTGAGCATTAATAAAACTACAATATTTATTGGATTGATTAGGTCCTTTAAATATTACTCTTTAAAGCTGAAGCTGTTTTCTATAAAAACTGTGAATTATTTCTTTTTCAGTGTTTCTCTAAAATATTACGTGCAAACTTCTTTCTTTTTAATTCTTTATAGAGAATTCTTGAAATTTATATTATACATGATCACACCCAAATCTAATCTTTCTTATCATTACAAATACGATTAATATTCCTAAAAGATAAATTAACATATGATGTATGATATTTAATAATGTTCAAATCTTTTAAATAATTTGTTATCTTTTTAAATGCTGAATTTATCATTCATTGAATTTTGTTTTAACAATAGTTTTGAATAAGAAACTTGTTTGAATTTTAAAGATTTGTATATTTATATATCATGTACATTTATAATTTTACTAAATGATAAAATTACTGATGTGTTTACGTGATGTGTTTGATGCAATATGCTGATGTGCTTACATATCCTAAAATTAAGATCTTTATCAAAGTTTATTTATTGAAAATATAATTAAGAAAGCTAAAAGAAAAAAAAAAAGGCAAAAAAATCATAACTTTTTTAACATACTTCTGAATTAAAATTTTTCTAAATCAATTATTTTACTTGCTGAAATAAAAGTGAATTTTCTATTTTCACTTGAAACAATTTTTTTTAGCTTAGTTTTACGACATTTATTTGTATTTTTTTAGTTGATCATATATTATTGGTTGTGAAAAATTTTAAAAATGTATTTACGTAAAGAAAAAATCACTGTTTTCAATTTTTATATATGTACACTGAATACTCTAATTTTTCAATACATTTACATGCTTATTTTATGAAGACAATGCAAATTTTCTCCTCAAATTTTAGTAATTAGTTTTCAATGAAAATTTTATTATTGAACTAATATTTTATTTGGCACAAAAAAATTTGAAATATGTTTTTTAAAAAAACTCTTATTGTGAAATGTTTATATTCAGAAAAAAAGAAATTACTTAATGAGTTAATGAAAATAAAATCTGAATGAATTAGTAAAAAAAATGTGTTTTTAATTTATAATTTTTTTCTAAATTTATACATTTGTCAAAACAAATTTACTTTTACAGATTTATTTATTTTTAATAACTAAATATTTTTAATTTTTTTTTTTTTTTTTTTTTTTTTCAATTTGATGCATTTTACTAAAATTATTTTGGTAATAAATATATTTTTGTGCTCTAATTTATATATAAATCAAGATTTCTTTTTAAAGAAACCTTTATAGTTTGAAGAATAATATTTTATATTTTATAAATTTTTTCTAAATGTATTTTAGTAAAAAAAAAAAAAAAAAAAATGCACGACAGTTTACTTTCTGAAATTGTGTTCTTATACTATTATTTTATTTTTACATTTATTTTAAGAAAGCTTATTTTTTTGTACAAATTGTTTTGCATGTTTAAACATTTCAGAAGCAATCTGTTTTACTATACGTGTATAAAACATCAAATAAATTTTCAAAAGTTTCACTTTATAAATAGGTACTCTTAAAATAATATCTCTAAATGTATTGAGTATTAATTAAATTACAATTTTTATTGATTTCATTATATACTATATTTTGTTTTCTTTAAAGTTAAAGATATTTTCTTCAAAACTTGTAAATTATTTCTGTTTCTGGGTTTTTCTGAAATCTTATTTGCAAATTTCTCACTTTTAATTATTTATGTATTATACATTATCTGTTGCGGTTGTAATCTTACTTATAGTTGCAATTACTTACCGGAATCAATATTTCCAAGATACTAATTCACATACGAGTATTTAATTTATGACATTTATTATAGTTATTTTAAAATTTTAAAATATTCTTATAGCCAACTCATAATTTCTTATTTTGATTTAAACATACCTATTGAATAAAAAAATTTATTTGAATTTCAATTTTTGTACATTTATCTTCTATCTATCTATCTATCTATCTATCTATCTATATATTATATATATATATATATATATATATATATATATATATATATTATATATATAAATATAAATATATATATATATATATACATTACTTTTTACATTTTATAATTTACCTGGTGGTACGATTTTTCAAATGTTTTTTTTTATGAAAAATGTCAATTTTGTTAAATGTTGGAAAGAAAAATGTCTATATTAATAAATGCTTGTATAACAATTGTAACTTATATCAAACTTTAGCATTATTTAATTATATATATTAATTATGTATTTATTACCTTAATTTATCAATGAATCTGTAAAAAAATAATATAAAATTTAAAAAATTAATAAGAATTTTTTTCTAAAATAAAAATATAAAAACACAATTATTAATGCATAATCAATTTTACAAGAAGAAAAGTTAATTATGAAAATAATTTTTGTAATAATTAACAAAATCAAGTATTCAATTGAAAAAGACAACTAATTTTGTATATTTAAACTCCTAATGAGTTAGTGAAAAAAATAAATTGCTATAACAACATAAATTTTGAAAAAATTGATTCTGTAAGAAAAAGGAAATTTTTTAAAAAAATAGTAATGTATACAACATTATAAACTCATTTAAACAATTCATTAAATATATTATTTTTAATAACGATTTTTAAAATTCATTTGCTGAAACATATTGAAATTTTTTTTTTAAAAATGTATAAAATCAATTCCTCTTCCGAAATTCATTTTGTGAATGTTGAAAAACATTTTATTAAAAAGAGAAATTATATGTTGATTTTTATATATTTTATACATAATGCATACATAATATATATATACATTTTATATATAATTTATATATTTTATAATTATATATATTTTCTTATATAATTTCTTAACAATTTTTTATATTTGGGAAACAAACCTCACCAACAGCAACGACTCACTCGAATGTGGCCAGTGGAAAAAAAAATTTTGTCTTAATTTACCAGAGAACTGAAAAATAAATAAATAAATATAATAATTCTTATTATTCCATGCCCTCGTCTACCAAAACAGTTCAGCCAAAATCGAGCGACATGCAACTAGTCAAAAAAAACCGTCGGCTGCTATTGATTGGTGTGCTGCGTTTAGGGAAAAGTTTTTTCAATGTCGCGAAAACTCGTTGCTTTGTGATTTGAGAATCTTCTTTTTTAATTAATTCTTTTAAGGACAGGTGAGATTTTCTGAAGTCAATCGGCTCTGAAATGTGTATGCACAAAATGTTGAAGATAACGCATTGAAAAAATTTTGCTAAAGTTACTGAGCAATTAAATTGAACGACAGTTTAAGAGCTATCAGTGCATAGTTTTGGTACAGGAACTGGATATTAATGTTAAATAAATCATTAGTTAAAGATATTAAATCTGTAATGGAAATGTAATTATATGAAATAGTTGCAAAATTCAAACACATTGAGTCTAGTTTTGCTTTATTTTTCAGTATTCTTTTTAAAAAAATATTTATATAGTTTGCTTGTAAAATATACAGAAAAGCAAATGTAATTTTAATGAAATAAAGTATTTGTGAGACAAAAAATATAATTAACAATTTAAAAATTAATATTTATATAATAATGAATGTGCTACCTATTTAGAAATTTTAATTCAATATTTGTAAATAGTTTTATAAATATATAATACAGTGATATGAGTTACAAATAAACAAATAATACATAATTATTGTTTTTGCAAGTATGGAAGCAGTAAGAAAATCGGACACAAAATGCATAAAATAAAAGTTTTATAACTTACTTATAACTTGCTGAAATGTAAGTGAGTGTTCTGTTTTCATGGGAAACAATTTTTATAGGTTAGTTTTATTACATTTACTTATATTTTTTTAATTGATCATATTTTTTTGTTGTGGAAAATTTTAAAAATGTAATTATCTGAATAAAAACCTCTAGTTTTTAGGTATATATATACACTGAATGCATACTCTAATTTTGAAATATAGTTACATGTTAATTCTATGGAAAACATTATAAATGGTTTCTCACCAAATTTTAGCTATTAATTTTGGATAGTAAATTTGAAGTTTAAACTAATATCTTGTCTGTTAAAAACAAATATTAGGATTTTTTTAAAAAACATTTATTGTGAAATAATTATTTTCAGTGAAAAAACTATTTAATAATTTATGAATCCTTGGAATTTAATTATGCAAATTACTCCTAAATTTCTAACAAGTTAGTAAAAAAAAAAAAATCCTATACGAAAATAAATTTTAAAAATTTAATTCAGTTAAAAAATAAATTTATTTTAAAAATAATATTATATACAGCATTATAAATTTATCTGCACAATACTCTTTAAATATATTCTTTAATAAAGGTTTTAAAAAATTAATTTGCTAAAGCATATTGAAAAAAATAACTTAGTTTTCCGACATTCATTTTGTGAATTTAAAAAAAAACCAAATTTATTAAATGCGAAATTACATATTGATTTAAAAAAAAATTTCTAACAACTTTTTTATATTTGTCAACTAAATCTTACCACAGCAATAACTCACTCCAATGCTCTCATCTGAAACAAAATTTCTGTCAATACTAAAAAAAAATATATATTAATTTCTACAATTCCATACATTCGTTTACCAAGTCAGCCAAGCCAAAAACGAGCGTCAGTGCAACTAGTGTCACCCGGAAACCTTCTGCTGCTATTGATTGTTTCGCCGCATTTTGGGGGAAGTTTTTCAATACAAGTACCTGGGGTTAATTTTTGACTCCAAATTAACTTACATTACCCACTTTACCAAAGTAGTTGCTAAAGCAACTGCTGCTAGGGTTAAGCTAAAAAGCCTAATTTCTCGAAAGAGCAAGCTTGGGATCAGACACAAGGTTTTGCTCTATAAATCAATCCTTCGACCAATTCTCTTATATGGATGCCCTATTTGGGCGTCCTCCTCAATCGCAAATCTCAAGAAGTTCCAAGTTTTTCAAAATAAACAGATAGCTATGATAGTAAACGCCCCATGGATTGTTAGAAGGCAACAACTACACAGAGACCTAGATATAGATCCTATTATGGACTATTTTCAAAATTTCGAATCTTTTCACTCTAAATGCCCTCAGATACGCAACGAAGCGATCAGACAAATACCTGTGTACCATCCAGGGGTGGCTAGCTCCAGGAAGAGACCCAGAGCTATCTATGATACGCACTGGGAATCTATCCCGGCATTGTGGAATTTATTCTACAACTGCCGATTCTACCGCTGGGGCTGTTGTCTAGTCACTACGATCACTTCAAGCGAATCTGAGCTGCTATTTTTGGCATTTAAATCTTAACTTATTTATTTGCTACGACGTGCAACTTAAATTAGAACATGGCTATCTGACTTTTTTTTAAGCTGTAATTTTAAATTTTAATTTGTAAATTTGTAATGGTTCACTTTCATTTAATAACTTTTAATTCTTTATTTGTTTGTATACTTTAAACTAAATCCACTTAATTATCTTAACAGCTTTTGCTATTTATTTTAATTGCTCATTTGTCTTGTTATATTGTTTACATTCAACTTTTGATCCTTATCTTTGTTTTGAGTTTTAATTATTAATTTTTAATTGTAAATTTTAAATTCTCAATAGTAAATCAAACTGCTCGCTTTTCGCGTCGCACTAGGGTACTTAGCACTTATTTTGTAAATAAAAATTGTATTTTTTTCCCAACTTTGGTTGGGTTTTTGAAACAGTTTTTGAAGGATTGATGGCGCCATCTGTCGGCAAGAAAATCATTTTAAATTTATTTCTGACATGTAAACTTGTCGTGTTCGCAACTTGTTGTTGTGTGTTACACTGTATCTATATTTGCTTAACCTTAATTTCTTTGTTTTATTTTATTATATTTTAAATTTTGTTTTAACTTTTAATCTTTTATTTTTGGGCATCGTCAACGGACTCCTAATTGCACCGATATATTGTTTGTTTTCTTTAAAGTTTAGAGATATTTTCTTCAAAACTTGTAAATTATTTCTGTTTCTGGTTTCTCTGAAATCTTATTTGCAAATTTCACTCTTTTTAATTATTTATATATTATACATTATCTGTTGCCGCGGTTCTAATCTTACTTATAGTTGCAATTACTTACCGGAATCAATATTTCCAAGATACTAAATTCGCATACAGTATTTAATTTAAGACATTTATTATAGTTATTTTTAAAATTTTAAAATATTCTTATAGCCAACTAATAATTTCTTATTTTGATTTAAACATACCTATTGAATAAAAAAATTTATTTGAATTTCGAATTTTTTGTACATTTATCTTCTATCTATCTATCTATCTATCTATCTATATATACAATATTTTGAATATTTATAAAATAAAATATTACTTTACATTTATATTTACCTGGTCATATGATTTTTTTCAAAGTTTTTTATGAAAAATGTCAATTTTGTTAAATGTTGGAAAGAAAATGTCTATATTAATAAATGCTTGTATAACAATTGTAACTTATATCAAACTTTAGCATTAGTTAATTATATATATTAATTATATATTTATTACCTTAATTTATCAATGAATCTGTAAAAAAAATATAAAAATTTAAAAAATTAATAAGAATTTTCTTCTAAAATAAAAAAAATATAAAAACACAATTGTTAATGCATAATCAATTTTACAAGAAGAAAAGTTAATTATGAAAATAATTTTTGTAATAATTAACAAAATCAAGTATTCAATTGAAAAGACAACTAATTTTGTATATTTAAACTCCTAATGAATTAGTGAAAAATAAATTGCTATAACAACATAAATTTTGAAAAATTAATTCTGTAAGAAAATGGAAATTTTTTTAAAAATAATAGTAATGTATACAACATTATAAACTCATTTAAACAATTCATTAAATATATTATTTTAATAACGATTTTCAAAAATTCATTTGCTGAAACATATTGAAATTTTTTTTTTTTGAATGTATAAAAATCAATTACTCTTCCGAAATTCATTTTTGTGAATGTTGAAAAACATTTTATTAAAAGAGAAATTATATGTTGATTTTTAAAAAAATCTTATATTTGGAATATTTATATATTTTATACATAATGTATATATAATATATACATTTTATATATAATTTATATATTTTTATAATTATATATATTTTCTAATATATTTCTTAACAATTTTTTATATTTGGGAACCAAATCTCACCAACAGCAACGACTCACTCGAATGTGGGCAGTGGAAAAAATTCTGTCTTAATTTACCAGCGAACTGAAAATAAATAAATAAATATAATAATTCTTATTATTCCATGCCCTCGTCTACCACGACAGTTCAGCCAAAATCGAGCGACATGCAACTAGTCACAAAGAAAACAGTCGGCTGCTATTGATTGGTGTGCTGCGTTTAGGGAAAGGCTTTTTCAATGTCGCGAAAACTGGTTGCTTTGTGATTTGAGAATCTTCTTTTAATTAATTCTTTTCAAGGACAGGTGAGATTTTCTGAAGTCAATCTGCTCTGATATGTGTATGCACAAAATGTTGAGGATAACGCATTGAAAAATTTTGCTAAGTTACTGAACAATTAAATTGAACGATAGTTTAAGAGCTATCAGTGCATAGTTTTGGTACAGGAACTGGATATTAATGTTAAATAAATCATTAGTTAAAGATATTAAATCTGTAATGGAAATGTAATTATATGAAATAGTTGCAAAATTCAAACACATTGAGTCTAGTTTTGCTCTGTTTGTAGAATTCTGCTTTATTTTCGAGTATTCTTTTTAAAAATATTTATATAGTTTGCTTGTAAAATATACAGAAAAAGCAAATGTAATTTTAATGAAATAAAAAGTATTTGTGAGACAAAAATATAATTAACAATTTAAAAATTATTATTTATATAATAATGAATGTGCTACCTATTTAGAAATTTTAATTCAATATTTGTAAATAGTTTTATAAATATATAATACAGTGATATGAGTTACAAATAAACAAATAATACATAATTATTGTTTTTGCAAGTATGGAAGCAGTAAGAAAATCGGACACAAAATGCATAAAATAAAAGTTTTATAACTTACTTATAACTTGCTGAAATGTAAGTGAATGTTCTGTTTTCATGGGAAACAATTTTTATAGGTTAGTTTTATTACATTTACTTATATTTTTAATTGATCAGATTTTTTTTGTTGTGGAAAATTTTAAAAATGTAATTATCTGAATAAAAAATCTCTAGTTTTAGGTATATATATACACTGAATGCATACTCTAATTTTGAAATATAGTTACATGTTAATTCTATGGAAAACATTATAAATCGTTTCTCACCAAATTTTAGCTATTAATTTTGGGTAGTAAATTTAAAGTTTAAACTAATATCTTGTCTGTTAAAAACAAATATTAGGAGTTTTTTTTTTTAAAAACATTTATTGTGAAATAATTATTTTCAGAGAAAAAAACTATTTAATAACTTATGAATCCTTGGAATTTAATTATGCAAATTACTCATAAATTTCTAACAAGTTAGTAAAAAAAAAAAAAAAAATGCTATACCAAAATAAATTTTAAAAAATTTAATTCAGTTAAAAAATAAATTTATTTTAAAATAATATTATATACAGCATTATAAATTTATCTGCACAATTTTTAAATATATTCTTTAATAAAGGTTTTAAAAATTAATTTGCTAAAGCATATTGCAAAATTTTTTTATTTTTGTCAACTAAATCTTACCACATAATTCACTCGAATGCTCTCATCTGAAACAACATTTCTGTCTATACTAAAAAAAAATATATATATTAATTTCTACTATTCCATACATTCGTTTACTTCAAGTCAGCCAAGCCAAAAACGAGCGTCAGTGCAACTAGTGTCACCCGAAACCTTCTGCTGCTATTGATTGTTTCGCTTTGCCGCATTTTGGGGCCAGCCATTTCTCACCGATTCTCAGCTTAGATCTCGACGAGTGCGGACGTCTTTTTCGACCCGCCCGAACCTAACTGAATTCTTGTGCTTGTGACTTGCGCTTGTAGCATTGCTTTTTGCTTCTATTCCAGGAAATTTCTTTTGATCCTTTTATTTTGAATTTCCCTAAAATGAGTCAGACATCGTCTGGATTCCTACGGAGGACCCACCTCCAATGAACTTAATGCTTTCCCCGGAAAGCCCTGCAGTGACTGCTAATTTAGCGGACATGGACCAGGAGACACCATCACCTGCCACCCCCAATTAGGAAATAACCGACGAATTCGTCTTGGTTAACCAACTGATGCTCCGTAAAGCCTCTTCTTTCAAAACGAAGATGAACCTAACGGCAATCATGATTTGCAAAAGCCAAAGACGACCAAACGTCAACAGCATTGCACGCCAAAATGTCCGAACTTTATAAAATAATGGACAATATCAAATTTGAATACGGCGTCTCATCACTTTTCAAATCCCCTCTATACAGGAGATCGAGGACCGATGCCAAAGGGCACAATATGCTGCTGAGACATGCTAGCGACATCAACAGCTCCCCTCGCTGCCCATTGTGGACCCAAATACTTGCGGCGATAACTCAAACACCGAATGAGACTCGTAAGCATAAGAGACCGACAGACGGCGATGGCTTCCAGGCGCCAGCTAAACACC